>CBMN010749921.1:0-19337 GCA_000582825.1 Hordeum pubiflorum | reverse complement strand
TAACGGCTTCGAGAATAATAAATAAAGTGGCCGTATGCATCTTCCAGGTGCAGAGGCCGGGGGTCATCCTCCTTTTCTAAAAAATAAATAAAAAAATCAACCAGCAGCAGCAACTCCAAATATACTGGCAATCGGGACAATTAATGAACAACAACATCATCATATACGCTACTCTCTAATTCTCAATCAAATTACAGGACAGCAAAACCACCACAAATGGAGGACATGAGAAGAATCGAGACAGTGAAGAAGTGAATAACGTACCAAAGTTGGGCTGTGGAGCAGCCCCTCCTCCTAGCGTACTCTGAGTTCGCCCCATCCTCACCCGGCGGTATGGGGTTTGGCATCGGCGTGCCAGACTGCAGCGGCATGGTAGCAGGAGACGAGGACGACAAAAGGCTCGACATCGGGGTTGCAGACTGCGGTGGCATGGAAGGAGGAAACGGGCGGCGACGACGGGTTCGGCATCGGCGCGGCGGACGATGCCGGCATGGAAGGCAGAGAAGGCGAGAACGAGATGCCCGCCGGGGTGTGGTCTGCGGAGAGGATGACGACGATGAGCTTCTCATTGCCCCTGCAGCTGGCCCCGTAGCCGCTGACAAAGAAAAAGGAGACGGAGCGGTCGAGCGTGAAGACCGTGCTGCCGTCCTCAAAGTTTTACACTCGACTCGGCAAAGACACTGTTTGCCGAGCACCCATAGAAAAACACACGGCAAACCGACAATTACTCGGTGTTCGAGGTTTTTCCTGTAGTGTACGTATAACTTAGCTAAGCTCTGTTGCACATTACTGCAATAATTTCCTTTTGAAACAACATTCTATCCATGCATCCTGGAAAACAATGCAGCTAGCTTGTTGTTGGCTTGGTTGCAGTTTGGAAAGAAAAAAAATCATCATAATTACTCTTCCTATTCGGTTTTAGCTCTGAATTAAATCTGCTAATCCAGAAACCTCACAAGGCAATGATTGATTAATAGAGACTTTCTTGGTTGCAAACTTGCAATATATCATCGTATCATAAAATTAAGTCTGAGGCTGTGGACTAATTAATTAAAGAGTTAATTCCATTCTTTACCCCCAAACTTCACCGAATTGACAGGAATTACCCTTTTTGAGAAATTGTCAAATTTATACCCCTAATTTAAACATTCGTTCCACATTTTGCCCCCCTTGACACACTTTACCCCCAATTTCCATCATCCCCCCGATTTGGTGCTGATTTGGCAGGCCACGTAGGTGGTTTTTTATTTTCTGCTGGTTTTTTTTCTGGTTTTTTTGTAACGTGAACCGGTTTAACTCCGCGCTCTGTCTGCACCGAACCGGACCCGGCCACCACGCCCACCTGGTCAGGCCACGCCCATCTGGTCTTGCCGCACCAGGTCGCCACGCTCTCGCGCCTGTGGTGGAGACAGCGACGCGCCTTTCTCTTTCCTTCTTTGGTTCTTTTCCTCCCGCTCCCCTTCTCTTTCCTCCCACCCCTCCCCCCTCCCCCGGCTTCTTTCCTTTCTCGTCGACGGAGGACTCGAGGCGATCACGGCGACGGAGCACACATCGCCGCCGTCCGGAGGCAAGCTCTCCTCCTTCTCCTCCATCTTCTACATGTCCATGTCCATGTCCTGGTAAGCCCTGCCGTGGCTCTATTTCTTCTCCTCCATCTCCATCTCCTGGTAGTGCTCCATCTCCATGTGATGGATCTGCTCCATGTCCATGTGTTTGGCTGTGCTCTGTATGCTATGGATATGTCATTGTCTTCGTCTGTAAGAAGGAACTGGTCTTTACAAGTTTGGTTGGAGAAAGAAGGAACTTTTTTCCGAAGATAGGGTTTAAGCAGAGATAAAGGCATGGCTTTGAAGATTTGTTCATGTGTTTTACTGCTGGATTTGATGTGGGAAGAAACAGAACGATTTGTAAGAGATGAGAGTTAGGGTTTAGGGTTTAAGCAGTAAAACTTGTGATTACTGCCAAAGTTCAGTTAAGGTGTCAAAAAAGTTCAGTTATTTCTGTCAAAGTTCAGTTATAGGTGTCGAAAAAATTCAGTTAGTAAATTAATGTTGTTTTTGTCTTTTGCAGATGGATCAGTGGTGGTTGCTTCGGTTCGTTGTGCCTAAACAATCTGTTGTTCAACCTCCTCCTGGGCCTTGGCGTCTAGACACAATTACTTTTGATAACTTGAAGGATGAGTTGGTGCACCTAGGGTTAAGCAGAGATGATTTTATTTACTAGAGAAGCCGAAGCAGGTCAAACATCTTGAACCCAACTGGCAGGATGACCATGGTTGAACTGACAAATCAAACAACAGTTGACGAGATGGTTCAAGAATACAATTCATGGCAATTGGTTGAACTGCATTGTTACAGGAGACCTGATTGGTTTATAGAGCATGCTCCAGTTTTTGCCCAACATGGAGCAGTTGTTGCTGACCATGGACCAGTTGTTGCTAACCATGGAGTAGTTGCTGTTGTTCAAGGTCCAATTGCTGTTGATCCTGCTCCAATTTCTTTTGCTCCTCCTCCTCCTCCCCCTCCAGTTGTTGTTGGTTCTGCTCAAAACAATGATGCTGGTCCTAGTAATGTGCAGATCCAGGTTGTGGCTAGTCAGGATTACCAGTCAGGGTTTGTTAATAATCCAATTGGAGAGGAAGAAATTCAGTTAACTCAAGCTAATGCTGAAGATGATTGCCATTTGCTGTCAGATGAAGAGTACAGGATGCTGGTGAAAAAATGCAACAGATATACAATGAGTATCTTGCCTATGACTCAAGTGATGATGAGGACTTTGATATTTTTGCTGAGACAAAAAAGTTGAGAAAAGAATATGAAGAGAAGAGGCAGAAAGAGATTGCAGAAAATGGTGTTCAATCAGAGGATGAGTATGAGGATTTGTTTGTTGGTGAGGATGCTGACACAGTAGAGAAGTCAGAAACACAAATGTTTAAGGAGATTTGTTGGTGCAATAATTTGTCTCCTTGTGTTTTGGAGATTGTTGTCAAAAACAGTGAGGGACTAATGTGTTTGTTAGTGCACACAGAGAAGTTTGGTACAAACTCCGAAGATAATCACCTGCGCAGCAGTGAAAATTATCATCGATGATTATGCGTGAAGAAGTTGAACCCCAAAAATTGATGTCGTGAAGCAACTGCTTCGGTGCGTGGTCCGAAGAAATTGACCGGTGCCGAAACGAATGAAAACAGAGAGTAGACGCAGTTTTCTTCCTTAGTTCTTTTTCTCTTTCTTGAGTCAATAGAACCACCGTACTATTAAGAGGGGCATAGTGTTCGAAACTCATGTTTCTCTGGTGTTGAACCGAAACCTATGTGAGTTGAGAGAAATCTCTTTGTGTTCCGAAACAATACTCGCCAGCCAAAGACGCAGTTCTTCTTTGCTGCGAGAGATTTGATTCGTACCGAGGAGTCAGCTTACTTGTTCCTCAAGTAAAGTTGCCGGGTGCGTTTGAAATCCGATCGTTGGCAACGTGTCGGTTGGTCATTGGCTAGTTGTCATGTCCAAATTGGTCTTTTCCCACTCGAAAAGGCTGCGGCTATAAATAGCCACCCCGCTCCAACGTGAATCGTTGGCTGCTCCGTGTGATTCCGACAAGATTGTCTGAGCACCCTCTCTCCCGAAAGATTTGAGTTTAAAATCCACCGAGAGAAAAACCCCAGAGCCGAAGAATTAGATAGTGGTTCAGCATCACTAGAATCTAAGTTTAGTACGCTCCGCCTTATTATCTTAAGAGTTGCCAACTCTCTAGACGGTTAGGTGTCAAGTTCTTCAGCGACCAAGAATAATTGTGGTTCACGAAGAAGTTTGTGAAGGTTATGGAGATCACCTCAAGCATCTACCCCGAGTGATCGGCACTAGTTGACGAACTAGTTGTCGAGGAGAATAGGAGGAAGAGAGTTTATCTTCTGTGTTAAATCACAAGTCGCTCCAACCAGACGTAGCTCTTTTGCAGAAGAGTGAACTCGTCGAACAAATACCCTGTCGCCATCGAGCATCACTGGTCACTTCTCAACCCTCTTTATCTTCGATAGTTTATCTTCGGTTAAGTTTCGGCCATGTGATTTATGTTCGGTATCTGCATCTGATATCCTTTGGTAGTTTTCATTCGTAGACTTGTATCTATTCTGTTTACATTCCGCTGCTGTGTTCTGAGGGATTTGAAGTTTCTCGAAAGAAAATTTAAATCTCTCATTCACCCCCCCTCTGGTAGACATACTTCGTTCCTACAATTGGTATCAGAGCAAGGTACTCCTTGTCTCTGCTTATTAAGGTCTAACAACCTTGAAGTTTTAAGTATGTCTTCAGTGAACTACAAGTCGAACCTGAAGATTTCCATCTTCGATGGGACGGACTATCCCTTCTGGAAGGAGAAGATGAAGATTCATCTCAGAGCTATGGACGATGATATGTGGCACGTTGTTCAACACGGCTACATGATCGAGACCCTAGGATATCTTAGTCCATGGGAGAAAAGACTCGTTCAGATGGATGCCCAAGCAAAGGACAAAATTTGTGGCCATCTATCTCGGGCGCAATTCCTTCGGTACCGAGGACTGGAAACTGCGAAAGAAATCTGGGACATCCTCAAAAAAATTAATGAGGGTGTGTCCACTCAGAAGGAAGCTCGCGTCGATACACTTCGTGCAAAATTCAACCGCTTCAAGAGGCTAGGAAATGAAAGCTGTCAGCAAACTTTCGATCGACTGAGTGATATTGCAAATGAGCTACAGGGCCTCGGGGCCAAGGACATCACTGATCATGAAGTTGTGAAGAAGTTGCTCAGATCATTGGAAAGTTCCTTCGATACCCTAGTCCTGATGATAAAGGAGAAAGCTGATTTCAAGTTACCCGACTCTGCCGATATCATGGAGAGGTTAAACACTCACAAGGAACAAGAAGAAGAAAAGAGGGATCTTTACGGCTCAAGTTACCGAAAGAGTCACGCTCTCAAAGTTGTGGCTGAATCTTCCTCGGAAGACAATGCCGATGAAGAATCTGATGACCTTGAAAGTATCAGCAAGGATGTTGCACTGATAACAAAACGCTTCCAGCGCTTCCAAAAGAAAGGCTCAAGCAATTCAAGCAACTCCAAGCCTCCGTCAAAACCTTCAGAAGACTACACCTGCTACAAGTGCAGTAAGCTTGGACACTTCATTTCTCACTGTCGACTCTAGAAAGCTGAAATTTGAGCCAGTGGAATATTTGACTCGGGCAGTAGCAAGCATCGCAAGGGCAAGAGCAAGAACTATGACTCAGATGATGAGAAGAAGACCAAGAAGTTCTTCAAGAAGAAGGATAACTCCTCCTCCAAGTCAAGTTCAAGATCTTCTTCGAGAACTCCTTCAAGGTCTGCTTCCCACCAGAAGAAGAACTCTCGCAAGGCCAAGGCTTACATCGGGAAGGAAATGGACTCCGAAGAAGAAGTCTTTGATTCCGATGAAGAAGAAGAGTCCGAAGAAGAATCGGATTCAGGCATGGCTGGTGTCGCGTGCGCTTCTACACTTGCGTCAAATTTCTTCGACAACAACTCGAGTGATGACGAGGCTCCCGCCTTCTGCTTCATGGCAAAATCTCTGAAGGAGAAGGTACCTCCTAAACATCACAAGGCTTATGATAGCGATCAATTCTCATCTGATGATGATGATCATGCTAAACTGATAAAAATTGCTAAAAATCAACAGTACTCTCTTGAGAAAAATGAGAAAACCCTCAGGAGGACTGAAGGGTTGTTGGTCGATGAGATGAAGAAAAAACAAACGTTGACAGAAGAGCATTCTTCTCTCGAGTCACGAATGGAAGAATTATCCAAACGGCATGATTTTCTCTCAGCAGACCATGAGAGGCTGACTTATGATTACCTGAAGAGGAAACAGGAACTCGAGTCACTGAGAGAGGCTCATGATGATTTGCTGACACAAAATTCTCTCCTCGCCCAGCTACTCGAGAAACAACCTGAGGTGTTTATATATACCACCCTGCTTAAAATGTCTTGAACGCAGTAATACCGAATCAAATGCTAAATCCTCTACTGCTACTGAAAGAAATGCTTCTACTACTGATGTGGTTGCTAACCCCTCACTTGAGGAAACCACTATTTTATCTGGTGAAAATGCTAGGTTGAAGAATCTTCTTCAGACAGGGATGTTCAAAAGCCTCAGAGGGCATCACACTCTCTGCGATGTTCTGAAGAAATTGATCCTTCACAAAAACCCGAGGAAGGAAGGATTGGGTTTCAAAAGGAAACTCAATGACAATGGCACCTATTGGGAACCTGAGCAGTATCCTCAGACAGTTTGGGTTCCTGCCAAGAGCAAAACCCTTGATCCCACATTGCTCTTGGGATATGCTTGTCCTATTCCTGTGTGTGACGATAATGATTCTCTGGACAACTACAAGTTGTTCAAAAAACAGCGTGGCGAGGCATTTGCTTGTTACATTGGTCTGAACTGCAGGAATGGATCACCGAAGAAAAACATCTGGGTTCCTAAGTCTGTTATCGAGGCATTACCTGTTACTATGCTACTAACCATGCAGGCTGAAAATGCTCGATACATACTCGAAAAGGCCCGCCAGAATGAGTATATGCATACTTCTTCGAATCATCATACTCATATGTCTGGGAAGAATTACAATGCATATTCTTTCGATTATTCTAACTCTTCCTCGGGAAACAACTCATATGGTTACCGAAATAAATCATATCTTGCTCGTTTCAATGTGAATGTTTCTCAGCCACCTACCAAGATGTGGGTGGTTAAGAAAGCCTAATTCTCCTGCAGGACTATGTCTTCGGGTGTAATGAATGGATCATGGATAGTGGATGCACTAGTCATATGACCGGAGACAAGTTGTTGTTTGTCGACCCCAACTTAACTGATTCTTCTCAGAAGTACATTACATTCGGCGACAACAACAAAGGAAAGGTAATTGGGCTAGGTAAAGTTGCAATATCCAAGAACAAAAATATTGACAATGTTATGCTTGTTCAGTCCCTTGGGTTCAACCTTATGTCTGTTGGCAAGCTATGTGATCTAGGAATGCTAGTTTTATTTTCGATAACCAAATGCATTGTCTTCATGGCCACTGACAATTCCTTCATCTTTGAGGGATTAAGAAAAGGTGATTTATACATTGTGGATTTCTCTAAGGGTCCCACAGTCCAAACCTGCTTGCTTGCAAAAGCTACAGAGGGCTGGCTGTGGCACCGAAGACTTGGTCATGCAGGTATGAGGAATCTGCAGACTCTAGTGAAGAAGAATCATCTTTGAGGCATTCCAGATGTGAAATTCGATAAAGATCATCTTTGCGGTGCATGTGAGGCCGGGAAATTGGCCAAGAAGCATCATTCATCGAAAAGTGTCATGACTACGACAAGGCCTCTGGAAATTCTTCATATGGATCTTTTCGGGCCGTAGAACTATGCAAGTTTTGGTGGCAGTCATTATGGACTAGTTATTGTTGATGATTTCTCTCGATACACTTGGGTATTCTTTCTCGAAGATAAATCAGTTACTCAAGATGCTTTCAAGAGATGAATATGATATAACTATCAAGCATGTCAGAAGTGATAATGGCACTGAGTTGAAAAATACTCATATTGAGGATTTTCTCGATGATAATGGTATAACTCATGAATTCTCTGTTGCCTACACTCTCCAGCAAAATGGAGTTGTAGAATGAAAGAATAGAACTCTCACTAAAATGGCGAGAACAATGCTCAGTGAGTACAAAACTCCTATTCGCTTCTGGGCCGATGCAATTAATACTGCTTGTCATGTTGTGAATCGTGTTTATCTTCACAAGTTCCTTAAGAAAACTTCATATGAGCTTATTACTGGCAAGAAACCAAATGTTTCTTATCTACGTGTTTTTGGTGCACCATGCTATATTCGTGATATGAATCATAGTTCTAAGTTTGCACCTAAAGCACATGAAGGTTTTCTTCTCGGTTATGACTCAAACTCGCATACTTACCGAGTCTATAACTGTCACCACAGGAAAATTATGGAAACGGTAAATGTGCGATTTGATGAATCTAAGGGCTCCCAAAAGGAGCACCTGCCAAATGTGATAGATGAACCTCCGATTTCTGAAGCAATTTGACAAATGGCTATTGGAGATGTGAGACCAGTCGAAGCAAATGCTCCTGACTCTTCTGATGATGATGCTGGTGATTATCGAAGAAGAACTCATCAAGTTGATACTGATGATAATGCCAATGCCAACAATAATCAAAATGCCGAGAATAATGGCAATGCTAAAAACAATGGTAATGCCGAAGAAAATGGCAGTACTGAAGAAAATGGCAATCCTGATGATAATGCAAATGGCGATGATAATGCCAGTCCTGAGGCAAATGCTGAGAACAACAATAATGCTCAGCCGAATACAAATCCTCCCCTCCGATGAGTGGCAAATCGAGTGGATGCTGATTTAATTCTCGATGACAAAAACAATCCAGGTCCAGGTCCTTCATCTCATTCACGCACTCGTTTGGCTAACTTTTATGGAATTTTCTCGTTTCTCTCTATTTTATAACCGACAAAATATGATGAGGCAATGACTAATCCTGATTGGATGAATGCTATGCAAGAAGAATTTGTGCAGTTCAAAACAAATGATGTCTGGGAACTGGTCGATCGACCGAATCCTAAGAAGCACAATATTATCGGCACTAAATGGATCTTTCGCAACAAACAAGATGAAATGGAGTTGTGGTAAGAAACAAAGCTCGACTTGTGGCTCAAGGCTACACTCAGGTTGAAGGTATTGATTTCGGTGAAACTTATGCACCTGTTGCTCGCCTTGAGGCAATTCGTATTCTTCTCGCATATGCAAATTACAATGATATTTTTCTGTATCAAATGGATATGAAAAGTGCCTTCCTCAATGGTAAGATTGAGGAATAAGTTTATGTTAGGCGGTCACCTAGCTTTGAACATCCTCAGTATCCTAACAAAGTGTACAGGTTGAAAAAGGCTTTGTACGGGCTTAAGCAAGCTCCTCGGGCTTGGTATGATACACTGAAGGATTTCCTAAAGCACAAAGGATTCAAGCCTGGTTCCACTGGTTCCACTCTATTCACACACTCTTATAATGGTGATCTTTTCGTGTGTCAGATATATGTGGATGATATTATCCTCGGCTGTACTAACAATGCTTGCAGTATGGAATTTGGGAGACTGATGTCCGGAAAATATAAGATGTCCATGATGGGTGAACTCAAGTTCTTTCTCGGGTTGCAAATCCGTCAGCAGGACAACGGGACTTTCATATCTCAAGTGAAATATCTCAAGGACTGTCTGAAGAAGTTCAAAATGCAAGATTGCAAAGGACTCAAAACTCCCATGCCTACAAATGGTCATCTGGATGCAGATGTGTACGGTAAAGATTTCGATCAAAAAGCTTATCGTTCGATGATTGGTTCATTGCTTTACCTATGTGCTTCCAGACCTGACATTATGTTGAGTGTCTGCATGTGTGCACTTTTTCAAGCTGCACCAAAAGAATCACACCATCTTGCAGTCAAGCGCATTCTAAGATATTTGGCTCACACCCACACCTTAGGTTTATGGTATCCTAAGGGAGCACAGTTTGATCTCGTTGGATATTCAGACTCAGATTATGCAGGTGACCGTGTTGACAAGAAATCTACTTCAGGGACATGTCACTTCCTCGGTAGATCTTTGGTATGTTGGTCTTCAAGAAAGCACAACTGTGTATCACTTTCTACGGCTAAGGCCAAATATATTGTTGCTGGTGCCTGTTGCTCTCAATTGTTGTGGATGAAGCAGACACTGAAAGATTATGGCATCAAGGTCAAGAATATTCCTATGTTTTGTGATAATGAGAGTGCCATCAAAATTGCACACAATCCAGTGCAGCACTCTCGCACCAAGCATATTGATATCAGGCATCATTTTCTTCAAGACCATGTTCTTCGAGAGGATATTATTATCAGTCACGTCAAGACCGAGAAGCATCTGGCCGATATCTTCACCAAGCCTCTCGATGAGAAAAGATTATGTGTATTACGGTGTGAGCTAAATATCCTAGATTCTGCAAACGTGCAGTAGGCAGGACGCGGCACCCATGCCAACACTTCCACGTCTTAGAAGGAATGGGTGGACAACACTCGAAGAGTTTGAAAATTTCGACAAAGTGAAATTTTCCTTCGGAGAGTGAATACATTAACGAAGAACTAGACTAACCGAGTGCCACGACAAATTGTGCGACACTCGGGGTCACACAGTTCTTATACGGTGGGTTACGCCACCACCTTTTATTTGGATTTGACTTTATGTGGTGTTTCTTTTCGATCTTTCTTGTTTTGATTTCTAGGAATCAGTTTTCATTCGTTGCTTGGATTATGTCCTCTATGCATTTCACTCATAGTTCTCTCTCGGGTGTTTGTTTTTCATCTGAGTGAAATGTTTCGGACCCTACCATTCTATTCTATCTTATCCAATCCATGCTGATCCGTTATGAGTGTGCAACTTCGTCAGGAGTGATTCTTTATCTGGCATCCTTGGCTACGAGAAAGAATTCGCTCCGAAAAAGAATCATTTTTGGTGAAAGCCGTTCGAAATTTGGGTTTCC
This sequence comes from Hordeum pubiflorum, assembly GCA_000582825.1. Lineage (NCBI taxonomy): Eukaryota > Viridiplantae > Streptophyta > Magnoliopsida > Poales > Poaceae > Hordeum > Hordeum pubiflorum. The sequence continues at coordinate 8,736 of CBMN010749921.1, read as the reverse complement.
CACTCAAGTTAGGACCACGTCTTGTTGCGGTTGCCACGTGCTGTTGTACAACCGCCGCCTTATCTGAACCATTGAATCCTAAAAGTCCAAGAATGGTGACCGTCAGATCTGGTCCATATGGGGATGGTTGTTCCTTCTCGCGTATAAAAGCACCAGCCGCCACCCTAAGTTTCTCGGTCCATCCATTCGTTGTCCTCCACCGAAACCCTCGAAACCACTGTAGCTCCACCTCGAGCTCGACGACACCGACCTTCTTCGCCGCTTCGCTGCCGGAAAGAGGTCGCCGGAGTCCTCCATCGCCGCCGTGGTCCATCCCCTACACCACTCCGCCGTAGTTGCTGCTCATCACCGAGTTAGGGTACGTGCAGCATTGAACTTGGGCTTCCATCTGTTCATGCTCGAGTTCGTCTGTGGTAATTTCTTCGGATTTTACCGCATTTTACAGATCCGCAAACTTTAGGATAAAGTGTTGGATGCGGTTTGTAGTTTTTCCTCGCATCTCGTTCTAGATCTAGGGTTTGTATTCTGTCTTGATAGTTCGAAATAGATAGTTTTCGTCTTAGCGGATTTGTCTTCGGATGCACTAGCATGAAACCTATGTTATTTCCTTTGACCGAAACTTAATTCAAAGTCTTAGTCTATCTTCTTGGGAAAACATTTTTTTTCTTCGAAAATTTTCTCTGTGCACACTCATAACCCTACCCCTATTTTTCCTCGCATCTACCTATATTCACTGGGTTATGGATTCAGTCGAAGATTCTGCTAAGCCTGCAGGTCAGAATGATAGGGGCGAAGATACTGTGTTGGGAACAGCTGATGAATCCAAAGCTCGGGGCCCAACGGTAGGCCCTTCCAAGAAGAAAAGAAAAAGGACAAAAGAGCCTGCTGAAAAAGATGTCGATGGAAATCCTCCGGAGAAGAAGCGAGGTGGTCCCAAACCGTATGAAAACTCAACGGAGCTGATGTCTCAGAACCGATATCAAACAGTTTCTGGTGAAACAAGTGGGCAGAAGCAAAGGAGGCTTCAAAAATTCGACGTTACTTGGTGACCAAATGGTTCCAGTATAAATTGGTTCATCCATGGTATGCCAAGAAGTTTGCTTTCACTCCACCTTGGGGTGATTGTCATGCTATTTGGCTTCTGAAGAAGAATGACACAAATGAGCGTCCTCCTCGTCCTAATGCACACGAATCATCTCTCAAGCGACCGGTTGACTATCCTGAAGAACTGGCCAAGCGCATCAAGAATGTGGAGAAACGAGCCAAAAGAAAATTGAAAGAAGAGGCTCGGGAGAAAGAAAATATTTGACTAACTCAACAAGACTTGGAAAAATGCAAGGCTTTGGGTCTTGATGAGGGCCGCTCAAAGCAAAAGCATGATGAGAACCGCTCCAGCTCCTCGAAGAAAAAGCGATCTAGCTACAAGAAGAAGAAAGAGCGCGTCGAAGCAGCTGATCTTGATTGTTCTTCGGATGATGATGATCCTCCCCGTCCCATTGAGGAAGTTGCAGCAGCCGTGAGTGAATATCTAAACATCACTTCAGAAACCACGCTGCCAGATTTGAGAAAGATTGCTCCTCCTGTTAAGCCGAAGATTAAGCTTCGCAAGACCCCTGCTTCAGTCGTCACGTTAAAACAACATGTCGACACCACTCCTTCGCCCAATGCAATAAACCTACAAGATCTAGTTGTGGATGCGCCAGTGCGAACCGCCATGCCTGGTGAGAAGATTCCCAAACCATCGGTGCTGAAGATTTCTGCACCACCCCAACCTGTTGCTAGCAACACGGATAAGATTGCTCCCAAAACAAATGTTTCAAAGAAGAATGCTACAGAGTTTGCTCTGAAGCTTTTGCAGCCGCTGACATCTTTGCCTCCCTCTGCTCCTCAACCCGCTGACACACAAATTGCGGAAGTACCTGCTGAAGGAGATGCGGCTCCTCACAACTACGATCACATATTCATCATGGAGAAACTCGATCGTTTTGTTGTGAATCCTTTAGATGGAGAGGTTGCTACCTTGCCTATCCCCACTGAGGTAATTCTGTAGGCAAGCGATCTAGTGAATATCTTCGTGAAGCTATAGTTGAAATCAATGCCCTCACCGCCGAGCGCGATGAACTTGATGGTTAGCTGAAGGCCACAGCCTCTAAGTTTGTCATCAACGAACTTGAGGTTTCTTATCAGGAGCTCAACAGGACGATCTCTATGCTTCGAAACAGAAGGCTGAGATTTCACTCGGATCTTGACCAAATGGTTCGAAAGATCTGCATAGACCATCAAGCCAAGACAACCAGATACACTGAGCTGGTACAAGGGCACATTGATCAAGTTGCTCAACAGAAGAAAAACAAGAAGCGGACAGCGAGAAAGAACTCTACGCCGCCTCCACCGACAGGAAACACTGTTGAACCTGTTGTCGAGAAACAACTCAAGGACGTGGCTCCAAAACCCACTGTGCATGAGCCCTTCGATACAAATCCTGTCCTGGAACCAACTAAGGTAACTGAAGATATTGCTCTGCCACGGCCATCTGATGATGTGCGTGTGGCTTCCCCCGACAAGCATGATTCCCCTCCTCCATCCAAGTCAGTGACCGAAGAAGGTGAAATCCATCAATCTGAGCCAAGTGCTCATCAGCATGAATTACCCGCTACATCCAGTGTTTTGGATCCTCTAGTGACCGAACAGACTACTACTGACCATCTTGAGACTCGTGTGTCTCCTTCTTCGATGATTATCGAGAAGTCAACAGAGCAGAACGGTGTTGAGCTATCCGCTCCAGCCGAGAAAGAATCCCAGGTCCGTGTACCTGAAGACAATGAAGCTGAGAAAGAAAAGGCCATTGTGCCACCGCCTGTTGAGGCCAAACCTGCTCTGAAAGAAAATCAAGAAAGGGCCGAAGTGCCTCTCACCGAAGAAATGCAAATGCCTGTTGCAACCACCTCTGCCCCACCAAATGATATAGCTGGACCTTCTGAAAGAATTCCTCCTACCCAGTCGCAGCCAATTCAGTCTGAACGAAACATTGGCTCTGTGGTCTATGGAGACAAATTTCTCTCGGTCGAAGAAGAACTGCAATATCCCTATCCCAGAGAGCGGCTACAAATTTTCTCGGATGGTGCTGGTGCCAAAGGACCACTATTCAATAGAAATGTTCATCGGGAGAAGATGGCATTTTTCAAAACCACTCCGTATGATGAACCTCGCACTTCAGAATCCAGTCGCTTCTGGACCCCCGAACAAGCTATCTATTACACTCGTGTGCTATACAACAGCCGTCGGATATTTCCTCATGAATGTCTTGATGTTCCACTGATGCGAAGTATAGAATGCTTTCAGCAAATCCTTCAAGAGCTCGATGATTTTCAGTTGACCAAAGTTTTCGAGTTTCAGCATCCTTGGAATCATGAGTGCATTCTTCAGTTCTATGCCACCCTATACATTTCTGGAAATGAAGAGGACATCACCACATGGGTAATGGAGTGGATGACAGAAGGACGGCGGATTAAATGTTTAGCCGTGGATTTCGTGCATCACTTCAATTTTCCTTGGTTCGAGAACAATCGGAAGGAAATTCGTGTGCATCTTGTCGATGAAGTTAGTCCTGAAGAATTTCACTTCACCATGGATCCCAATAAAGTTGGTGACTACAGAGGCTCTCCACGTCCCGAAAACTTGACCTTTAACAATCAAACTATCTTTCATCTGCTCACATACACCATTTGCCCTTTGGCTGGCACAACTCAAGATGGCGCGATCAATGGAGTTCTACGGAATGCTATTCATGCTATTGTGGGTGGATACATTTTTGACCTTGAAGATATGTTCCTTTGTATATTATCTGATTCCGCTCAGTCCCCGTAAAGTTTCAAAGTTTTCGCGCCTTGGATTCAAAAAGTGATTGATCATTGCATGCGCATGATTTATCTCGCGAAGGAAAGCCACAAAAGCTTCATTCCACCAGTTCGGGATACTGTGCAAGTCATGCAGGATATTTCTTCGGGAAAGGATCCTTTTGACAGTCCTCAAAGGAATGCCCGAACATTTGATGGCCCGCAACTTCCTCGCCGAGAAAGAACCAGCAAGACTCAACCTCCTACTCAGATGGAAATCAGTCTGCGCACGCAGCAATTACTTTTGAAGCATATGGCCAAAGATCGCCAAGAAAAAGAGCATTTGGCGGCAGAATTGAATTCTCTTCACAGTCGTACTCGACTGCTTCATCTGATCGCCGACAAAAATAAGAAGCGTCTCTGGAAGTTGCTCCGAAAGTTCTTCTCCGAAAAGAAAATCACTAGTGAAGATCTCAACCAAATATAAGATTACATTGATGTTGGGTTCAAGGTTGAAGATCTTCAGTAGCGCAGCACACCACCACTTCCTGCTCGTGCTCCGTCGACAGATTTCCTCCAGCTATCGCTTCAGAAGTTACTCGCCGAATCAGAAGCCACTTCACCCACTGTCAAAACTGCTGAAGAGAATCAAATGCCCCCAGTCCAACAAAATGCAGCACCAGATGTACCATCAACCTCTGCTCCGCCGTAGCCTGTTGTTCCTGCCGAAGAAGAAAGCGAATCGGAATCAGAAGAAGTCGAAGAGGAGGTTCCCGTCCCTTCCGAAGAAGAAACTGCAGACACCCCAAGCGGTTCTGGCGAAGACACCTCGGGAAATGCTTTGGATTCTTCTGCTTTGCCCTAGTAACTCATGTTCTTCGATACCTTTTTGACACGTGTTGACAAAAAGGGGGAGAAGGCATCGAGTTCTGATAGATTTGCTCATCTTTTGTTGCTGCGTTTTATCTCGAGTTTACAACACTTGCTCTTTGATTTGATTATTATTGTGTTGTAAAACTCTCGTGAACTTCTGGTCTGTAATATTTAATAACCCCCCTGCTTCACTATATATGTCCTTCGAGAATCTATTTTGCAGGTGGTACTATTATCAAAAGTTATGATTGGATGCACTATACTATTCATGGGTTATTATTTTTCAGTGCAATCCATTATCTTCGAAGATATGAAATGTCTCTCCATCAAGCCTATTCTAACATATGCAGGATATTGGACTTCAATTATTTCTATCTATGCATACATTTAGGGGGAGCCCATTTTATCTTCGAGATACTCAACACCAGTTACTTCTCACACTATATTCTTTACATATCTATCCTTACTTCGATGATTATCTATTTTGTCAACACTCGGCCAAAAAGGGGGAGATTGTTGGTGCAATAATTTGCCTCCTTGTGTTTTGGAGATTGTTGTCAAAAACAGTGAGGGACTAATGTGTTTGTTAGTGCACACAGAGATTATAGGTCCCTGGAGTCAAGAGGAGTTTGGTACAAACTCCGAAGATAATCACCTACGCAGTAGTGAAGATTGTCATCGAAGATTATGCGTGAAGAAGTTGACCCCCAAAAATTGCTGTCGTGAAGCAATTACTTCGGTGCGTGCTCCGAAGAAATTGACTGGTGCCGAAAAGAATGAAGACAGAGAGAAGACGCAGTTTTCTTCCTTAGTTCTTTTTCTCTTTCTTGAGTCAATAGGACCACCATACTATTAAAAGGGGCATAGTGTTTGAAACTTATGTTTCTCTGGTGCTGAACCTAAACCTATGTGAGTTGAGAGAAATCTCTTTGTGTTCCGAAACAATACTCGCCAGCCAGAAACGCAGTTCTTCTAAGTTGCGAGAGATTTGATTCGGACCGAGGAGTCAGCTTACTTTTTCCTCAAGTAAAGTTGCCGGGTGCGTTTGAAATCCGACCGTTGGCAACGTGTCGGTTGGTCATTGGCTAGTTGTCATGTCCAAATTGGTCTTTTCCCCCTCGGGAAGGCCGCGGCTATAAATAGCCACCCCGCTCCAACGTGAATCGTTGGCTGCTCCGTCTGATTCCGACAAGATTGTCTGAGCACCCTCTCTCCCGAAAGATTTGAGTTTAAAATCCACCGAGAGAAAAACCCAGAGCCGAAGAATTAGATAGTGGTTCAGCATCACTAGAATCTAAGTTTAGTACGCTCCGCCTTATTATCTTGAGAGCTGCCAACTCCCTAGACGGTTAGGTGTCAAGTTCTTCAGTGACCAAGAGTAATTGTGGTTCACGAAGAAGAAGTCTGTGAAGGTTATTGAGATCACCTCAAGCATCTACCCCGAGTGATCGGCACTAGTTGACGAACTAGTTGTCGAGGAGAATAGGACGAAGAGAGTTTATCTTCTGTGTTAAATCACAAGTCCCTCCAACCAGACATAGCTCTTTTACAGAAGAGTGAACTGGTCGAACAAATACCCTGTCGCCATCGATCATCACTGGTCACTTCTCAACCATGTTTATCTTCGGTTAAGTTTCAGCCATGTGATTTATGTTTGGTATCTGCGTCTGATATCTTTCGATAGTTTTCTTCGTAGACTTGTATCTGTTCTGTTTACATTCCGTTGCTGTGTTCTGAGGGGTTTGAAGTTTCTCGAAAGAAAATTTAAATCTCTCATTCTCTCCCCACCCCCTCTGGTAGACATACTTTGTTCCTACAAGATTGCTTTTGCAAAGGCAGAGGAGGCAAGGCAGAAGAAAAAGATTGCAGATAGGAAGATGGCTCTACAAAAGAGAAGGGCACAGAAGGAGAAGATAGTTGATGAAGACTTAGAGCTATCAGATGCCTCTTTGTCTGATGGTGGAGATGGCCCTTTGTCAGAGGATAGTGATGATGACACAACTACTAAGGTTGTGTTCTAGGAGAGAGAAAAGAAGAAACCAAGGAAGGATGTGGACCCTAGAATGCAGTTTGATGATTCAGTTATGAAAGATGCAGACAAGATTCCAAGTGCACTAGTTAGCGGCATGTGTTTCAAAGATGTCAAACAGTTTAGGACTGTTGTCAAGTCTTTTCACATACTGCAGGGAAGAAGTTTTTTTTGTTAAGAACAAGATGAACAAGATCAGGATAAGGTGCTCTGAAGTTAACTGCGCCTTTGCTCTATTTGCATCAAAGCTTGGAAGTGATGACACATTCATGATTAGAGAGGATGTAGAACCCCACACATGTGGAATAAATAGAGAAGATACCAGGATAAATTCAGTGTGGCTTGCAGCTCATTATGAAGACAATTTCAGAGCAGATCCCAACTGGAAGCTTGATGCATTCATGGAAGCAATTAAGAGAGATCCGAACTTTGAAATCACTAAGAGGATGGCATACAGAGCTAAAGCTAAAGCACAAGACAAAGTGCTTGGGGATCAGGACAAGCAATATCACAGAATTAGGGACTATTTGTAGACATTGCTGAATAAGAATCCTGGGAGCATTGTTGTGCTGACAACAATACCAAATCCCAAGCCAGAAGAATGCCTTAATCCTTTATTCAATGGTATGTTTTTGAGCTTTAAATGCTCAAATTCAAGGATTTCTAAATGGTTGTAGGCCATTCATAGGACTTGATGGATGCTTTGTCAAGCTTGTTAATGGCTCACAATGTTTGGCTGCTTCTGCAAGGGATGGAAACAACAACATGTTTCCTCTTGCTTTTGGAGTTGTCAATGTTGAGGACACTAACAACTGGACATGGTTTCTGGAGAAACTTGAGTCAGTGATTGGTCTAGGTGAGCAACATGGTGGCTGGACAATCATGTCAGACAGGCAGAAGGGCTTGTTAAATGAAGTGCATGCTGTGTTTCCAAGCTATGAGCACAGATTTTGCAAGAGGCATGTGCTTGCAAACTTCTCATCAGCAGGGTTCAGAGGTGAACTGTACAAAGAGTACTTTGATAATGTGGTTTATGCACATACTTTGAGTGATTACAACACTGCCATGGAAAATTTGAAAGCCTATGATGTGGAAGCCTGGAAGTGGGTGAAGGCTATACCAAAAGAGCACATCAGTAGGCATGCTTTTAGAACAATAAGCAAAACAGACATTGTTGTCAATAATCTCAGTGATGTGTTCAACAAGTACATACTTGATTATAGGGACAAGCCTATTAAAACCATGACTGAGTTGCTCAAAACCAGACTAATGATAAGATTTTACTTTAAAATGAAAGTTGGAGAGGCTGCTGGCTGGGAAATCACACCAGTTATGAGTGAGAAACTTGAGTCAGCTAAGAGCAGAGCAAAGTACTGCATTGCTCACCAGTTTGGTGTTGGACTTTGGCAAGTTAACTACCAGGACAAGACATATGAAGTGAACTTGGTGAATTGGACATGTGGGGTGCTTCATGTTTCAACTGTGTGGTGTACCTTGTGAGCATGCTTGTGCAGCAATTTTCAGGGCCAAGGAAAAGCCTGAAAATTATGTTTCAGATTTCTTCAAGTTGAAAACTTACAAAAAAAACTTATGCACACATGATTTTCCTTATTAAACATGAGTCAGAATGGGTTAATGCAGGGAGGGCTAGATATCATTCCTCCTCTTTACCACCAGCAACCAGGAAGACCAAAGAAAAATAGAAGGAAAGAGGCTGATGAAAATCTGCCTGCAATTGGCAGAGCAAGGAAAACCCAAGTTCAGTGTGACAACTGCAAAAAGATGGGCCACAATGTCAGGGGATGTTTTTTTTTTAGAAAAGGAGGATTACCCCCGGCCTCTGCATCTGCGCGATGCAAGCAGCCATTTTATTAATTATTCTCAAAGACGTTACAAAGCATTACATCAGTAAGCCTGAAGCCACCATCTAGGCGACACCTGTCGCTATTCCTATCCCCTTGATGCAGGGGTGCCGAATATCCGAGCCTAATACCAAAC
>CBMN010749919.1:69-13392 GCA_000582825.1 Hordeum pubiflorum | reverse complement strand
CTAGGGCATATTTCCAACAGCACCAGCTTCTACATACCAATCTGTGTTGTATGTGGTTGTTGGAAAACCATCATGTTGCCCTCCATTATGAACCTAGTTGTCATCAAAGTTATGAAAACACTCGCACAATATCCCCAACTATGAGGCAAACTTGGCACATCGTCAGCTGTCCTCCTTGGTTGTCATAGCCACACCCACTCCTTATCCTATTGTGTTGGTGTTGCTGCCACTTCCACTCTTTGTAGCACGTAGGCTATACATTTATTCGTGAGCTCCTTGAGCAACAAAATTTGTTGAGGATTGGAACCTCGTGCACTGTTGAATACCTAAAGAATCTCTTATGGGTGCTAAAGCTGTGGAGTAGAGCATAAAAATTATAGAGAGTGAATGTATCCATGAGTGAAATTACCAGCATCGAGTCTATTGATATATAAAGTTCATGAACCATGTATATGAGGGGGTGTACCTAATCCAAAACATGGAGTAAGGGGCAATACAAGGATCTCGCCGACAAAGCTCGCAACAATGAAGACACATATTTACCCCGGATTTAGGCCCTCAAGTGGAAGGTCCTACTTCCTACCTTTGTCATTCTCTTATTATACCGATACATCATACAATAGTATTTGGTGGCTAAAGTAGCTAAAATAATATGGGCTACAACACTTGAATTAATATGTGGCTTCAAAAACTTCGATTTTGGTTAGGTTTTCTACTATAGCCCTCTGAGTCCTTGATATATGCATCAATTCTTGGCCTGCAAGTCAAGCTAGAATTAAGATAGACTACAAATACTCCACAAATCCTTAGCCTTAACAAACCTAGAATCGGTCACATGGTCTTACAAATCCGCCCCCCGGTTAGCTTATCACATGGCCTGAGATAGAAACTTGTGAAACATTCCAATCTTGTAAATGGATACATATTATGTTGGTATTCACATCTCATATGTATACCATATTCATATAAATAAGGCTAGACTTCTCAATAGATCTCACTAGCGGGTCATAGTTTACATCAATCCCATCTAGTAGGTATAACACCATGTCATTTTTGTCGATGTACTTGCCAATGGAAGAGAGCTCCTTGGTGAGAGCTTTCACATTGGAGGAATACTACATGGTTGTCATGTTTCCTACCTGGATGTTAGCCATACACGTCATGTTATTGATGACTTGTGCTCAAATTTTACTCGAGAACAACTTATCTAGCATGGTCCATACTTGTGGCACACTCTTTTTCACCACCACCCATGTCAAGCCATCTTTTAACGTAAATTGGAGGATATCTCCTAAGACCTATTGGTCCTAAGCCATCCGAATAGGACGAATTGGAGGTTCACTCTCTTCCGTTGTTATTAGTTGTCACAATGATCTTGCTTGGTTTCGAGGGAAATCCATAAAGATAACTTGCGAGTTGCACTGCATGAGATGTGGGTAAGATGTACTCCCACATAACATAGTGTTTCCCTGTGACTTTTCTGATATTGGACGGTTGAGGCCCGAGGGCACCAGACATGGAGGTAATAGGTGATGCCATTGATGTGAATCTAGGAAAGAGAGTAGTGATTACAACGGCTGGTTAAAAGGATTGAGGTGCATGAGAGAGAAAGAGATAAACTAGCTACCAACCAAAACCATTGTATGATTAGGTTGGTTTACATTATCGTAAGAACCTACACATGTAAAATTAGTAAAGGGGCTCTCGCCACCTAAACTTGACTCCATATTCGTTGATCCAACAATCTAACTCTAAAATTTCTAGTCTTCAATGCATCTCCATTAGATATAAATCATCAACTCTGTATAGGAATTCCCCTTGAAGACAATAAGTGTTTCTATGGTACCTTTTCCATATAAATTATTCATCCTTAATTCCTTATTACATGCATTCACACACTTGTTGACATGGACGTATAGAAGTAATAAATCTTGATGCACCTAAACAAATAAAAGATAATCTAATGGATTCAAACAATCACCAATAAATGCTACAAGAAAAAAGTAAACTATGTGTGATGTACACTAGCTGAGTCATGAACAATCATATCATTTTGTAGTCACTATATATTAGAGAGCAATGGTATCCTAAGAACATTCATCAAGCTCGAATTGTTCGTTTGGTGAACCAACACCGTGCAAATCAGGCACATGAACAATTATATGAGATACAATCATATGATATCTCAAACCTAATTTATTTGATTTAAGGGATGGGGAAGCGCTTACTATGATTGTGGAAAATGTTTACGGGAACTAAAAAAGCATAGGGAAGGAGTCAACGTGCCACACGACAAATGGAGGTGAAATTAAGGTGTTAAAGTTCCACACAATAGAGGATATGAAAGTAGTCAATGCGCCATATGACAAACAAAGATGAAATGAGTCAACACACCACATGACAAATGGAGATGAAAGGACTCAATACGACAAATGACACATGGAGATGAAATGATCAACATGCTATGAGACAAATATATCTCTTGAGAATCAAAACATTCAGATTTGGAGGATTAGATTGGCACTTAATGTTTATATTTGGTCTGACCTAGGAGCACAACTTAAGCTCGTTGCCACAAAGAAATTCCATCATGAGAACATGATCCACAAAAAATACTATTAAATGTGTTGCCTGGTCAATTTGATACTAGGATGTTCTCCCCCATGTACCTTATAAAGGGGGCAATAGAGATTGAGTAAATCTTCAATCATTTATTTTAAGAAAAACATGGAGGGGGTGAGATCTGAAGACTTTCATGAAGGTGCTAATTTTTCTTTGGACCAATCAATATTGGGAAATGTCACCTCAATTCTCAAGTAAATTATGAGATACTATAGACTGAGAGGCGGTCTCTCAAATCTTTGATAAAATAAAGGAATAATCCATGCATACCATCTACGTGTAAAATTTCATTATGAAAAAGGAGTCCATGCACCACGCGGAAAATGAAGCATTGTAAAAACTAGAAAGTTCCCATTTCCATTAGGTGGGTCATCATCTTCTCCAATTTTTTTACTACAAATTGAAATAGTTGGACTTCATTCGAAGTAATGAGCTTAACCGGTGCCTCTAGGTCTTTCTATATAAAAATAGTTGAGTGCCAATATCACCCTCCAAATATGAAGTTTTTTGTCCTCACAATATATATTTGCTGCATAGTGTGATGAATCCTTTCATCTCCATTTGTCATGTATCGTGTTGAATCATTCCATCTCCATTTGCTGACTCATTTCACTTCAGTTTGTCGAGTGCACTTTGACTCATGTGAGCCCCTTCATCGTGCGGCACATTGAGTTCTTTCATCTCCATTTGTCTGGTGGCACGTTAACTCCGTTCATCTCCATTGGTCTGGTTTCCATAAGCATTTTCCCATGATGATAGTAAGCACTGCCACATTCCATCATATTAATAGGATTTTTAGTATCATATGTTTGTATTTCATAACATAATTATTCATGCATGAATAATTCAAGCTCCAACGTAGTTTACAGGACATCATTGCTATGTAGTAGTTTTTGAAAAAGAACATGAAACTAGTAAATGTGAACTCTTGCAAGTAACGGTAGCCATTGTCGTGCCTTCTTCTCAAAGAATGTGTTTTAAGTGGTTGAGAGTTTGACTCATCTAAATCATAACCATAGGATTTTGGTCCACCACTTCAAAATTAAAATTAATATTCTTTATCGCTTTTGTATTTACTTGCAATGCTCTGAAAATCAGTAAGCACCACACTTCCTTTTGGGCTTGCTTCAAAAGGATTTGCGACAATGTTTCATTTTGGATCCTAGACTCTGGTGAGTTTGGTTTTTTGAAAACTTTGAAAATAAATATTTGAGGTGTACTTTTTTTTTGTACATGCACATATAGATGTGATCTATTGCACCCATAAATTTATATGTACTAAATGTGTGTGTGTATACATACAAAAAAACCAATACAATAGATTTACAAATGGCAAACAGTACGTGCTTACAAATCCACGTACACGTAAAGTATATTTTTAATAGAGGTTTACAAATATATAGAATACATCAATTAATATATAGATGTTCAGTTATTTCAGTTTTTATTAGAATATATCATGTTAATTTTATTAATATGTAGTTTTTTTGCGAAATAATTTTATTAACGTTCAGTGCACCAGACCAATTTCGTGAGAATTGAGTTGAAGGTATTAATTAGAGATATGACCTGAACAATGCAAAGAGAGCATCTTTTGGAACACAAAGTCAAACGATATCATGTAGCTCCAAAAATTGTTGACAAAACAACAAAAACAAAACTAAGAACGTAGACTCATGGGCCATACCACGAACAGAGAGATGTTGACATTTGACATTGGAATGAAAAAAAGGGAATATTTAATTGAAGTGAATTAAAAAAATACACCAGAAACTACAAACATCCATCGCATGACCACAAGAACTCCAATCCTTGGATCCCTGTATTTCTGCTTTTCTCTTCTCTGTAAACGATATTTCTTCTATCTTGAAGATCTAGGCATGACTTCATACGCACAAAGCATAAACAATTATCTTAGTGATATTCCACAGAGAATGCAATCATTTGGTGCATTTGTGTGTAACTCTCGCCCTTAGCTAGGGTGTGCACCCGATACTTCCTAGTCTGAAACACCCTTGAACTTATTTTCGATAAGCAGATAAAAATCTCTGATTCCAGAAAGTCATAAGTCGAAAAAGGAGAGGTAAAGTATGCACAAAAATGAGTTTAGGCCTCCACATTTTCACGTTGTCATGGAAGGTAGGGATCTCTGACCGTTCAGACGATCAACGCTCTCTCTGTTCCTGGTCAAAGTAAGTAAAAACTAAAAAGACACTCCGTCCTTTGTAATTCAGATGATATCATTCTTGCTACAACATTTGGTGAGAAGAGAACAAAAGCAAAAAGAAAAAAAGCAATACAGCCCGTGGTTTTGCTCTCCTCTCATGGAAGGAACCATGGGCCGATGGCACAGGCAGACACCTACAATTACATCGCCAAAATTAATATTGCAGATTCTGAAGTTATGGAGTAGAGAGAGTAGTGCATGAACACAAGCACGGGGAGAGCGCCTTTGACCTCTGGACCGCAAGACTTCTCTCGACCCCTCTCTCCTCCTATAAATAGCTCCCTGCATCTTCCAGCCCTTCTCACCACTGCAGTCCCACTCCTCTGAATTCGCATTGTTCTGTTCTGCCCTGAGGCGAGGAAGCTATTCTAAGAGGTGGGAAACGAGGGATCTAATCCAGTAGAGGTTTTGGCTTGTGTTCTCTTGTTCCTTAAGCAGTGTTTTTTGTTGATGTCGTTTGCTTTTCCAGGTGGGAAGAAGTTCGAGAAACAATGGCCGCGATGGGTGGGGACCAAAGCCTCATGATGGAGGATGCGGCGGAGGACAAGTTCCCGGAGGGGTTACGCGTGCTTGCCGTGGACGACGACTGCGTCTGCCTCATGGAGCTAGATGCCCTCTTGCGCCGCTGCAAATACAACCGTGAGTCTCTTGAATCTTGATCTCTCCACATCGCCATGGTCCATTAGAATCGGAGCCTTGTGATCTTTTCGTCTCTCTGAATAATGCTCGCTCCTATGCAGCAACGATTGTGATGGATGCCAAGACGGCACTGAAGATGCTGAGGGCGGGGAAGGAGAAGTTCGACCTGGTCATCACCGAGGTGTGCATGCCGGACATGGACGGCTTCAAGCTCCTCGAGCTCATCGGCCTCGAGATGGATCTGCCTGTGATCAGTACACTCACTGCTCAATTCTAAGTCCTAATTTTATTTTTCTATGTATGAGGCTATGAGCTGATAACTGTCGTTAAGAACGTACTTCTACTCCTGAATCTTGGACATACACTGAGAGGATATTCATTCCATTGGGCAGCACGTGAGATCTTATATATTCAGGACGATTTTATGAGCGCGGCACACGCACCCTATTTTTAACTTTGAGAAAATAAAAAAAAGTGGGATACCCTTTCAGCCTGAACCAATGGGATCCCATCTACCGTTCATCGGTCCGATCGGATGGCCAGTGGGGTATAGTAGAGCGGAGGTGAATCGACACATTAGTAAATTATAGGAGGGGGCCGGATCACAGGATCCATAGTGGTATTGGTTCCTTGCCCGAACCAATGGGATCCTATCTAAACCGTTCATCAATCAGATTGAATGGCTAGTAGGGGCAGGGGAATGGAAGCAGACAAGATAGCATGTAAGTTATGAGATCCCAATAATTATTGACTTTAATAATTATGTTGATTGTGTTTAGTATGCAAGAGACATGGTCATGTCTCCCATATAATTAAGTAGGCAATATGATGTTTCTTTCTGTAGGAACCGGTTCTATTTTTGATCAAATCATGTCCCAATTGCATTAAAACATGTCGTTTTGATTCTATATACATTTGCTTTACTACTTCAATACACATAATGCATGAAGTCTATAATTCAGTTCCATCCATACAATATATATATGGGTTATCTAGCTTAGTGTGAGTGTGTGTCACTCCAATGCAATTTAGACCCCACTACGTATGTGTTCGATGGGTGCATTTATGGACAGAATTTAATTTTGTATGCTTTCAATTGTAAAATTCTAGTCATAAAGACCGAAACTATAATATATTTATATTTCTTGATATGACCAATTATATTTAGTTGTATTCTAAACTAATATTAAATGTCTAGTCCTTCCAATCACACAAAGTACACAAATGCACAACACCTATTTGCTAGAGTGGCATGAGTAATACAATTAGGAAACTAGGTATGTTGTATATATTGACATTACTAAAGGCTTACCCATCTATAATCGGCTTGAGATTGTTAGTTTGTAAAATTATTTAGTACTGAGAATACCATATTTATCAGGAGTGCCACTTCTAAGCATATACATTGAGTAGGTTAACCATGTAAAATATCTACAATCCTAAAGATTTGTTGACTATGAACTAGCACACTAATTTGTAGTTACATTATTTTTGACGGAAAGTGCAACAACAACTTGTTATCCTAAATTGTAATAAAAATACCTCAGATAATGGCACTTACCATATAAAAACGAATATGTGTGTGACTGCTTAACATGCTCAGAACATTGCTTGGGCCGATCGCTGTTATCTAGTACACTAGAGAAACATGGTCAACCGCCAATAATAGTAACTGATCTCTTCAGGTTCACCAGTACTTAGACGTGATGGTCTGATTTATCTAGTTGGAACATGTTGTCATGATGGTTCAGGCATTGTTATTTTTTTAGACATTATTTTTGATTTATTATATTGTATACGTGAACGTTTTTCAGTTAATTTACATTCAAACACAAAATATAGCATTATCATGATATCATTTGAAAATCATATGTAACATTGTTGCTTCCTAACTTGCACTATGCATTTGGAAAAGATTGAATTCCGTTTTCTATCTATAAGCACTAGTATAAAAATTTATGTTCAGCTCTTAGATTTTTGTGAAGTTCTGAATTCACTAGTCATATGGCATGCAGTGCTATCTGCAGACTGCGACAAGAAGTCTGTGATGAAGGGGATAAATCATGGGGCGTGCGACTATTTGGTGAAGCCAGTGCATATCAACGAGCTCAAAAACATATGGCAGCATGTTGAAAGCAAGAGATATTCTGAAGCAATAAGCGACAGCAGCGGGGATGATGATGACGATCAGGGAGTAGAGCTTGGGACTGATGCCAAGAACAATGATGGAGATGATACTGATGAGAACAAAGAGGGCATAGAGGCATCCATTACCCAGAAGAAGCTAAGAGTGGCATGGACAATTGAGCTTCATAAAAAGTTTATAGAAGCTATCAACCATATCGGCCTGGATAGTAAGACACACATTATGTTCCTTATTAATCGACACACGACTTGTTGTTATTTGTGATTTGTCATTAACAAATTTTTCTATTACATTATTATAGGAGCTTCTCCAAAAAAGTTTTTGGAGCTGATGAATGTAGATTACCTCACTAGACATAACATCTCGAGTCATCTACAGGTTATTTGCTAGCCTTGTGCTTAATTTCCATGTTTGTGTTTCTTTTATTCATAGACTAACATTTTTTCATATGTAAGTGCAAGATTTTATCTTGTGGAGCGCATATAGGTCAAAGGTTTAGTAATGCACCTGGCATTAAGATGTGCGTAATTGTAATAAAAAAATTCCTTGCAAATGTGAGGTTTATCTTATATAATGCATGCCCCACATTATTTTTAATCCATGCAACACTTTTGGTTATTTTTGTTTCCACATGTCCACCATTACTACTTCCCATTAGCATACATCTCATACATGTTTATTTTGTCTACATTGTTATTTCAGAAGTATAAATTGTACTTGAAAAGAGTCAACCCAAATCCACTTAGTGGTGCATATGAAAGATGGAACTCATCCACGAACAATCTGGAGAGTTTTATGCATAACCATGAACATGAAAGGATGGGTGTGTCCTCAGGTGGCATCGCCTCCTGGAGTCCCAACCATTTCGGTGCAGCGGGTCACTTAGGTCAGCATATGAACACCCAGAGCAGCTTGTGCCATGGTGGTAGAAGGCCGGGGTATTTGGTTCCACGGATGCCGAATGTGAGAAGATTTTCTGGTTTCGACGACGCTCCCGTCAACTTACAGAATGACATACTCAATGGCATAAGGTTAGATGAACTTTCCTCATACAGTTCTGCTACTTCCTATGTTGACTCAATGTGTGGCAATTAATAGAGACGAGCAAAGGAAAAACCTGTTCTAATTTTTGAAGTTCCTTTGCAAACAGAACAAGTGGTGGAGGGAGGTCGGCGCCAACAAATGAGTACCAGGTGCAACCTCTAGAGTCTATTTCCCAATATCATACCCACATGAATGCACCTTCTACACGGGTGTTACATATAATTGGCAGTCCTTCCAAGTTTCATGGTTTTCTTGGAAACTATAACAACCCTTAACAGTCTTCAATGCAGGTAGAGTCGACCGGTATTCTTCATAGGGGTGGAACATCTCTTATCCCATCGCAGGTGAACATACCAAGAATCAACCAACTAGCAAGCTATGCAATGCCATCTAGACCGATGTTGCTGCAAAATCAAATGTCACCATTGATTAGCAACACAACATCAATGGTAGGCTTTAATGAGCATATAGTTCCATTGAACATAGCTGGCAACCCAAGCTCTATAGGGATATTGAATGCACACGACGGTGCTCCAATGGCACCACCTCAGTTGGTTAATGGCGAGAGCATCACTACATTAGTGTCTTGGTTTGGTGAGCAGATGGCACAATTCAACACAGCAAGGAACATGGGTTCAGATGGAATGATGTTGAATGGCAAGTCTGCACCTAGTATGGGAAGAACTTCAATGGAAGAGACTGATATGGTTAACTATGCAAGATCTAGTTCAACACTTTCCAACCATCACACAGTTGGTTTCGGTGCATTGACCCAGATGCATGATGTCGGTGATGCAGCTGGCATTCTCCATGTGCAAGAAGGACCAATTGATCAACAAGGGCTTAGTGGTCAACTGAATGGCCTCAATGCCTTGTCATCGGGTGATATTTCCAACCTTCTCAATGATGTAAGAACTTTTCCCATTGAAATGTATCTAGTCTATGCATATGAAACTTTGAGCTGAACAGGTGTATTTAACTCAAACTTTTTTTTATCGTTGTAGGATTTCATTGGAGAGGATGCTGACATGGATGGATAATGACACTTATGTTGGTTATCCCAACCTACACGCGAGATTTTTTCCGCATGTGTGTTGGGCACTTATTAATTGGCCATTCCTTTGTTCTCGCACATTGTACCTTGAAACTATCTGAATTATTGTAGTCTAGTTAGAAGCACGCTCATGTCGGGGCTTCTATTTTACATCGGCTTTTGTTTTTAAGTCTTTGTTATCTTTTTTAGATCAAAATGATGGTTGATTATGTTATTTCCAATGTAACCATCTTTGTTCTATATATTATCAACATGATGTTGCATCTTTTCTTGAGACAACATTGCAAGGTACAAACATGTGCCCGAGTGTATGACATGGTTTCTAGGACCCATTTGTAAGACACACCTTAGGGCGAAATCATACATGAATTTTTTTGTAAAGGCACATACATGTTTTTCCCTGCATTTAATGTTCACTACAAAAGTGTCAAAAGTAGGAACCGAGTGAAGGAAACCTAACTTTTCCTATTCTGATGTCGAGTGATAGAAAATGATTACACTAATGTTTTATCCTAATATTATGTGCCTATCATCCTATAATAATGGAAATTATTCAGTTTTGGATGTAAAAAATAATTATTTACCTCAATTGTGAAAGTCAGTGATGCCTTACTTAAACTTATGTGCAGGCGTGCAGTCAAGAATAGGGTTTTTGAACGCCTAGGCCATCATCACAACATGTTCAAACATCATGCATATCATGCACCTAAATAATTATGTTATGAGATACTCCCTCCATTCCTAAATATAAGATGTTCTAGCTTTCCTCTATTTTCTCAGATTCATATGCATCAAGATGTGTTTTAGTGTGCATATTCACTCATTTTAATCCTTATGTAGTACATATTGCAATATCTAAAACATCTTATAATATGTCAAACCCTATTTACTTAATTTAAGGGTTGTGGTGATGCTTACTATTGTTGTGGAAAATGCTAAAAAAAACTCAAAAATGATAATGAAAGGAATCAATACCACATGACAATTGGAGATGATAGGAGTTAATGTGCCACACGGCGGAGGAAATGAATGGAGTCAATGTGCGATGGGACAATGAGAGATGGAAGGAGTCAACACACCAAGTGAAAGCGAAAAATGGAGATGAAAGGATTTAATGTGACACTTGAAAAATGGAGATGCCATGTGTCATCGACATAAGTAACAAATATATGCCTTGAGAAGAGAACCAAAACGTTCAGATTTGGAGGGTCAGATTGGCATTGAACGATTCAATGTTGGGATACCTAGCGACACTAATTAAGTTAATTGCCAGAAATAAGTCTAGCATTATACGTGATCTACAAGAATTACTATTAAATGCACTGCTTGGTGAATTTCATACTAGGTACTTCTCCCCCATGTACTTTCTAAAGGGGGAAACAGACCTGAGTTTCATGAGCTAACATATGTTTTTATTTTATTTTTAGGGAAGCATGAAGGGGATGATATCCTATATTGCCGGAGGTACTCATTTTTGGATGCATCCTGGTTTGCATTGTGAAAATCTTGAATATGAGATACTACAGATCGAGAGAGGATCTCTCAAATCTTTCTGATAAGAATAAAGGAATAAGACATTGCATAAATCTATGGGTAATATTTTGTTAAAGAAAGGAGTCGGTGCACCACACAAAAAGACATGCAATGCAAAAACGTAGGAATTTCCATTTCCATTGGGTGAATCATCATCTTCTCCATTTTTCCCTAAAAGGAGAAAACCAAAGATAAATTATGGTAGATCACCACATCATGATGGACTTCATTTGAGCAAATTAGCTTAAGTGGTGTCCCGAGGTATTTCTATTTATAATTCATCGGGTGGCAATCTAACCCTCCAAATCAAACTTTTTTATTCCGACGACATATATTTATCGCATAGTACATTAAATCCTTTCGTATTCATTTGTCATGTGTTGCTTTGAATAATTTTATCTGCAGTTGTCATGCAGTGTGTTACCTTGCTTCATCTATGTTTGTTAAGTGGCACTTTGTCACCTTTGAACCCCTCGTCGTTTGGCACTCATTGACTTGTTTCATCTCCAATTGTTGGGTAGCACGTTGACTTCTTTCATCTCCATTTGTTGGGTTGTCAAGACTACTTTTCCACAATGATAGGAAGCACTACCACATCTCATAAAATACATTAGTAAGATTTGAAATATCATATGTTTGTATTTCATAAAAAAGTTATTCACTTGCATGAATAATGTGATCTTAGGATATCATTTCTGTAAAATATTTTGCGAAGAATAACATGGAACTAGTAAATGTTCACTCTTGCAAGTAACAATAGTCATCGCACGCCATCTTCTACAATAATATGGTTTAAGTGGTTGGAGTTTGATTTCGGGAAAATAAAATACTACCAAACAATACAAGAAGAATTACCTTCGGCTTGTCAATGGCACCGGGGGTCTTGATGGGATCCATGAAGTAGATTGGGATCAATAGAGATATGTGAAAGCACCATTCAGTAGGAGAACACGAAAGACGATAGAGTGGAGATAAGAAATGAAGCATCAATTCTCGTAGGAGTGAAGGAAGTGAGAACAGAGGGGGGGAATTGATCTATGTTCCTTCTTGAGGCCATCGAAGCTTATGTCACAAGACAGAGGAGGAGGTACGCGAAGCAGGAGCCGTCCATCATCCATCTAGTGGTGTTTGGCGTTTGAAGGAAGGTTAGGAGGCGGATGATACATATGTCATACATCATGCATCAAACGACCATCAAACTAATAGTAACATGTTCATTGTATATCGGTTGCGAGACTGTTTCACCTCACTAAAACGCCCACAATAAGACCAGTCAATAAATTCCACATTTGTTTGACCAATATCTGTGTTGGATTCATTTTTTATGAGAAATGCAAACAAAACCCGAAGGATAACTAAATACAACCAAATGAGATATATAACACATGTGTAAGTGTGCAAATCATCTATGATGTGTTGCCTACATCATGGAGAACTAGTGTACACGATGCTGGAATGCTATTCTAATAAGGTGCTTCAAAAAGATCCTAGATATGAGGTGTTCGAAGAGTAAACACACGTCGACATCATCACTTGGCAAGTTCAAATGTGAGGCTCAATCAATGTTATATATAAGACATGATCCATGCCCATTATTGTCCATGTAACATGCACATGGACTAAGTTTGTTCATCTGCATGTGTTGTTCGTTTCAGCCAATGGTCCTCCTCGTACGTGTGGGGGTTTGCCTGCCCGGGCATGGAAAGGCTTTGCCCGCACAGATGCAGAGGGGCTTGGCATGCCCTGATGTGGAGGCACTTGGCCTGCCTGGACCCTTATCGTCATGGGTTTTGGCTGTCTAGCGCCTTATCCGGCTTCCCGGCGCATGGTGCCTGGCCAGCTTGTTCATTGGTCACTTTCTATTTGGTGGAGGGACCCCTTGTGATGCTTCATGCGGAGGCGCTTGGCCTGTGCGGACCCTTCATTCAAGTGTTATAGCCGATCTAATTTATCTAATTTAGCCACCAAATACTCATGTAATCTATTTCCGTGTAATAATATATCTACAAAGGAAGTAAGACCTTCCACATTTCTTTTTTTGGAAAAGGAGGAACGGAG
>CBMN010749909.1:485-17747 GCA_000582825.1 Hordeum pubiflorum | reverse complement strand
GTCTATATACATCCGTACGTAGCCTCCTAGTGAAACCTCTTAAAAGACAAATATTTAGGAACGGAGGAAGTACTTTTGTGTAAAATTCACTATCCGGTTTTTCAACCAAAATCGTGTACGCTCGTCCCAAAATTACACAGAAGCATACGGTTTTTCTTTTAAAATATACATACTGATGAAGCAATTGAAATGTACACATGTAGGGTCACCAAATTATGCCCTCTTGCCGTGTATATATGTGTAGGAGATTCGATAACAAGTTCCAAATGGGCAGCTAGCTAGACTAAGAAAAGGTCTAGATCTATCAAGCTAGTACATGTATGCATATGGAGAAAGCTATAATTGGGGCCACTTTCAAGCTCTGGAACGGAAGTGGTGATATATACATCGATCTTGTCACTTTCTCGGTTCCAGAACTGGGCCACTGAACAATGTCACTGCCAGTCTGAGCAGCCCTCATTTTTCCATGCTAGTTGACAAATTTAGAAATCATATTCCTAACGATATTGTGAGTCTAATCAATTTGCAACTGCAGGTTATTTTTTTTTGGCAGAAAACAGTTATAATCAATTTATGATGCATCCATCGTCCTTCCTTATCATTATTAACAAAGTCATATCTTTTATTCCTTTAAATGAAAATTATTTTTAGGGTATTATTAAGACATTTTTTGCCGGTATAACTAGGGATCAAAAGGAGGAAAGTTGAAAAAGATTAAAAGTGATTAGGTAAGTGTCTTCACAAATATATGTACTTTAATTTCTATCAAATTGATAGTTAAGTCTAATCATGAAGTTGCAATTTTAGACGACAGCCCTACGATTGGAATTCAAGATAAAAGTTGCTACGAAATTAATGTGATGTCGACATGCACGAAATGGTCCCTAGCTAGTAGCTACTCTACACACAGAATCGATGACAGATAAAACTATCTCAGTTAACAAAACAAAAAAGTTAGTAATAACACTATAAAATCCTGGTGAATGGAAAGATGTGAGAAGCCTTTGGATGCCTTTGGTGGCATGCCTTAAATTTGGGACCGCAATTTCTTTTTCATACATGTATTGATTCAGAGAACGTTGACATTTCTTCTCTAGCTAGCTTTTAGATCTAATTTGGACGTACATGACATGTTCACACACCTTAATTATCCATGTGACCGCCACTCAAGCACGCATCTTTGGTGTGCATATGGCCATTAACTTTTGGATCTATTCTGGAATTATTTGTTCCAATTTGAGCTGAAATTAAGCAGGAAAACATAAATTGTTGAACACATGTAACTATCGCAAACTGGTCGATGGGTCCGCTATGCATATTCTTAGAAAGAAGGCCTAGGTCCGGTCTTGACGCCGCGATAAACAAGAAATGGAAGAGACATCAAATGAAACAATTGATCAATCCAAAAATACACAAACCCTTCAAAAAAATCTAAAAATACAAAATAAGCGTCGAGGTCCGAGGGGGATGACGAAGCCATGCATATGAATACCACCCTTGGTGTCCTTGTATTCCATTCATCTCCAGTATAGTTTGTTGCAGCAGTGATTTTCACAGCACTAGTACTGCCCAGTTCCCATCACAGTACCGTCCAAAAAAAATGGAACAAAAAAATCAAGTGAGAAAAACATGAGAGAGAGAGAGAGGAGCAATTCTGAGTTTCTCTCTCACCGCTTGGCCTATATATCCTCAGTCGCTTGCTGCTCTCTTCGACCTCCTTCTCCGCCCCCAATTATTCCCACCCCTCTCTCTCTCTCTCTCTCTCTCTCTCTCTCTCTCCAAAGTGACAGAGTTATTCCCCTTTCTCTTTGATGGGTAGATCAAGGTGCACCACAAGCTGGTGAAGCTGCCAGCATGATCTGATGACCTAACTCATGGATCAGAATCCATGTCAATCAGGTCATGCTGGAGTTTCATCTGCTGGTCGGAGCACAACGAAAACCCTAGAATCCCATGAAATCTATCCATGGACCATCTACCCTTCCTGCAGGTTGTCCTCAAGGTGAGATCCATCCAGCTCGCCTCACTGCCTCGGGACTACCGATCGACGCTCGACCGTGCCTGCCTGGCGAGTCATTAATTCCTTTGTAGGTTGATTCTGTCTTGGTTCTTGATTCTGTGTATTTTCTTTCGATCTTTCATAGTAGAACGGATCTGGGTTTCTTGGGTGTTACTAGTGTAGTTTCTTCAGATCCTGCCGATTGTTCCTTTTTCTTTCCTCTCCAAGATTTACCGGCTAAGAACGAAAGTTATCTTTCTTGAGGTGACGTTTAAATTGACCTGTCCCGGTAGTAATATCTGAACCGATCCTGTGGCTTGTGATTTAGTTATTTTATTTAGATCAGAATTTAGGTTTTTATTTCCCTTTTTTTGCCGATGTGAGATGTTATAGACAGCTTAGGCAAGCCTTTGGCATTAGTTATCTTTGACTGATTAGAATTTAGGTGTAGTACTGTTTAGGCTGCTTTGGCAGTACTCAGGTTAATGTATGTGCTTATTTTTCAGACTTAGATGTTAATGATCCATCGGTATTTTCCTACTTAACTGCTATAGGTAGCTAGGTCGATTTTTTCCAGAACATTTGCAGGGAGTAGATGAAAACTAACTGCCCAAGTACGCCAGGATTATAGTTTTCTTGATCTTCTTAATCATAAAGAGGGTTTAGTTCCATATCTATGGCACGGCTAGCTTAATCTTGTATGTCTTGAATGATTGTTACGGGCACAAAGTAATACCAAAGAGATGGAGTATATTTTTTCCAGTAATTGAAGAGTTGGATGCAGAAGAAGCAGCGTATAAATGTCATCAATCTGGAAGATCGAAAAAATTGTTTGCGTGATCTGTATGACTGTATCTGAGCAGCATTATTCTTCTTGATCTCAAGCATTGATTGATCCTTGTTGCACCTCCATTATATCCTTTATGGATTTGTCGTGGCACCACTTGTAAATGCGATGTATGGGCATGTTAATACCACACTGTCTCTAATTTCCTGCATAGTAATATTGGAATCATGCTGCTGAATGACAAATTATCTTCATCGCCGGTGGTTGTTTCTAGGCCAGTCAGTGGTGATTATGTTCGTTCATTTGGTCTTGTCGATAATGGCGCTGAATTTTAAAACACCAAGTAGTGATATAATTTAAACGAAAGGTGGATATGATCAATCTTGTTCCTTCGGAGACAGATCGAAAAGTGGGTGTGGAAAAGAATTATGAACTGGGTTGTCATGTCCATCAAGACAATGGATTATCAATTCTTGCTTGCAAGATATGTCTACAGGAGAGCTGGTAGTACAGCTTGAATGATTGGCCCTTGCTTGAAGGATGAAACTGCCGTCCATCCATCTTTTCATGATCCCCCTTTGCACGCATGATTGCCCACACTTTCCTCCTCTTTCGGGCCTTGTACTATAAGAGACACGCCACATTCATATCACACATAACAAAATAAATTCCCCCTTCCCATTTTGTTTGACATATGGATGCTGTTAATCTCACTTGTAGAATGAAAATACAATGCGAATCTTTACTCCTGAGTTAAAAAGTTTGCAGAAACCAAATGAACATGCAAAAGTTTGAATTCCGTTTACACCTAATTTTTCAAAAAAAAAAATGGTGCCAAGGGTCTTTCATCAAGAAAAGACCAGTGAAAAGGAAACATGTAAAGCTGTATATATGCTGCAAAAGGGCCAATGATAACAGCCTTTTCCCATGAAAATTGACAGCCTAAAAAGATACTTAGATGTTTTGTTTTAAGAAAATTGTTGGCACTCATAATTTAGTTTTATTTTTCAGCACAAGGGTGTGCATGTGGGTGCACGTCTGCCTAATTAGTTGTAACTTTTTGTTGGCATGTGTAACCACCACGCATCTCTCTGTTGTCATGGCGATCCAAGTACATTTGTCACCTAGCATGCATGCATGGTCCTTTGGAAGATTCATGGGCCACACATGTGTGCACATAGCTCCAAGCCTTCCTTTATGGCGATTTGGTAAGCTATGGCCGGTTTGTTAGAAGATGACCACTACTACAACCTAGCTTGTCCTCTCGACCCCTCTCCAGCTCTCATACAGGACTCATGTATGTCAAAAAAAAAAAGTTTTGTACTTTTTTATGCAAGCTTGTTCAATGTCCATGTACAATCTCCGGTCCAAATATATGTCTCTTTACTATTTTTATACAAAGTCAGATACTTTTGCCTCCTGTCAACAGAATTTAGCAGCTCCCCAGCTAATATCTCGAGCTACCTATCAGTAAAAGTTTAGTACTATCCGTGATGTTTATACTAAACTTATTAGTAATTTCCAGCATGGTATTATAATAAAAATTTAACTGAAAAGTCAGCTGGTGGGTATGAAACAGAGTCACGAGGATATGCATGCATGCATGATGCATGGATCATGCTGGGAAATAATTCGGAGCCATGCATGATGATGTGTGTATCTTGACCTAGCTAGCTAGCTTGCTGGAGTGGAGTGCCGCCGGTTGTGTGGCTCCAGAAGATTGCCGGCCCTTTTCTCCATGCCTGGGCCGTCGTCTTCTTCTCGTCTACACGCAGGTTGCGTCAGTCAGTGGCGCGTGGACGATGTGGTACGCAATGTATTTATCCTGCGGACGTGCCATGATCCACTCATTTTCCATTACATACATGCGCATGTACCACACCTGCGTGAGGTGCTGCGTAAGATCCCACGCCTGATAAAAGAAAAGGGCCGGGCGTTGTTTTCCGTTATATCTTCAGAGCTCACCGTTAAGAAAGTAAAGGAGAGTTTCAGAGCTCAAATGTGTAATCATTTGTTAGCGACTTGCCGGTTGTTGTTTATGTTGGGAACAGTTTTAATCATTTCTGAATATTATTTTTTGTTTTTGAAACAAGCCAAAAGACTTGTCATTTCATTGATTAAGAGAGAAGTTACAAAACCCACTAACAGGAAAAGGAAAAAAAATAAAGTGCTCACTCTTGTGGCATCAAATCACACAAATGTTTGGCGTCCACAGAAACCCACGAACCAACTTCCTTCTTGATGTTTCGCACGATGACCATGCTGGGGCACTCTTGTTGTGGAACGCTCTCACGTTACACTCATTCCAT
The DNA here is from genome assembly GCA_000582825.1 of Hordeum pubiflorum. Lineage (NCBI taxonomy): Eukaryota > Viridiplantae > Streptophyta > Magnoliopsida > Poales > Poaceae > Hordeum > Hordeum pubiflorum. Next base: position 12,652 of record CBMN010749909.1, on the reverse strand, counting down.
ACGCCCAAGAGATCCGCGATCCCACGAGCGCCACAACTTCTGATTAGGACGATGCTATTCCACCACTCGCTGACTGGCATCATGGTTGCAGCAAGCACAACGCTATGGAAACTAAGCAAAGTCTTGATCTCATTCTGAACTCTGACTATGTATCTGTGTTGAAAATAGAGGTGCGGTGCAGACTCATGGAGTTGCTTGTAGAGGCGACCAAACCCACAGTTCAGCCTACCCCTACGATGGAGTTTGTCAGTCATCCAAATTAGATTGTGAATAACCAATCAAGGAAAGAATTTGCACTTTGGAGGTGCCCAAATCTTCCTAGTTGTTTTCAATAGTGGGTTCACGGTGAGCCCCTCGAATTGAGCCTTGTAGGCAAATGGTGTGGAGTAGGAACCATCAGTAGTGATTTCAAAGATATAGTGTCTTCGCTGCCCGGGGTAAGCAACACACTAGCAAGCTTTTCCCAAAGCACGGCAAATTCACAAATGTGCTCCACCGAGATTCCTTGGCGGAAGCTAATCTAGGAGATCCAAAAGTTGTCCTGAAACGCCTTCATAACCGAGCAGACCCACTTCCTTCATAGATCATAGATGTTGGGGGCAGTGTCACTCGGCCTTAAACCCTTGAGCCACAATGCCTCCTAAAACTTAGCCTTGCATCCATCGTCGATGGTCTCCTTAGTGGCAGCAGCGAAGAGATCACAATGATCATCATCATTGCAAAGAGTGCCCAATCCAATCCAAGGTTCCCCGTGGTTGGACCACTCGAATCATATCCAACGGAAGCGGATGGTCGTAGCGAACATGGCCAGATTCAACGAGTTGTTAGATCAGATCGATGGGTAACAAGAGACAGGTGACACGGTGTTTTTACCTAGGTTCGGGCCCTCTTGAAGGACGTAAAACCCAACGTCATGCTTATGTTTGTATTATGTGTGTATCAAGGTGATCTACCTCAAGATCGTAAGTTGTGGTCTAAACCCTAAGGATGATGGTGAATGAATATGTGCCTCTATGGACTAAACCCTCTGGCTTATATAGGCACCGGGGGTATCTATGGTTACACATGGTCGGTTGCCATCCAGGGAACACTTGCTAAATCTATTAAACCTTTTTGGAGTGCACGCCAGGTCCTTTGGAGAAGTCCGATATTCTTACGCCATAGGTTCACACGCCTCCGGAATCCTTCCTTCAATAATGGGCCCTTAGGTCGGCCCACGGACTAGGTCAGCTAGTTCGGGACCCCCTAGTCGAGGACATAGTCACCAACTACTGAATTTTCCTCTATAGTACAATGTCTATAGATGGCCCTATGTATTTGCACACACCCATAGCATGTATATTGTCTTAGGAGCAGTGAAGCTTCTCTCGCGATTTTTCTTCATTTGAATGACCAAATCAAAATCAAAAATCAATCTTTGCGTTGTTGTCACCAATTTGATCAAATAAGCGAAGAGCAACTAGGTTGGCACTAAGGTTGGTGCGAGCGACAATTCTTCGGTCAATGGTCGTTCATTCGCATATATCTTGCTCGTAGCAAAGAATAGTAGGCAGTCTGTAGAAATCACGGTGGCCGTCGTCGGTCGCCCCATCTATAGATTTCTTACTCTAGTTTTTCAGTTGTTTTTTGTGTTTTGTACCGGTTTTCACCTTCATGGGTTTTCTGTGAGTATTTTCAGAATTTTGCATGTTTTAAAAAAATTGAACTTTTTTAAAATTCTATATTTTCATCCATAGTAACTCATTTTGTTAACAAAATTGGTATCCGGTTTTTTCTGCCACGAGGATCCACCGGTCCAGCACATCGATTTTTCTTCTGGTGCCAAGGAGCACACAGAAGCGAGATAGGTTGGCCAGACCAGTGCGCCGTGTATAGTCTATTCCTTGCAAAAGGTGAAAGAATAGCTATACCCCCATTTGCATGCGTCCTGATGATGTATCATTGTTGGCCTTTCAACATCTGCGCTTTCCTTCTGCGCGGAGACTATATCTCGCTCACTGCTGGTCGGTCCCATTTTCTTACCTTTTCAAAAAAATTATTTTGTATCTGTTTTTCTTTCGGTCTTCTTTATTTATTTTTCCTGGTTTTCTTTGGTTTTTCTGTCCTTTCTTTGCTTTTCACTGATTTTGTTCATTTTTTCTTGGTTTTGATTGTGCTTCCCTTTTCTTTCTTTTTCTATGATCTCTTTGGTTTCTTTATTTTTTTTCTTGGTTTTTTATTTTTTATTTTTTTCGGTTTTCTCTGCTTTTCTTTCTTTTTCTCTGTTGTTATTTTTCACTGTTTTCATCCTATTCATTGATGTTCTTAAGTTTTTTTCATTTGTTTTTTCCTCAGCTTTCATTAGTTTTCTTCATGTTGTTTTGTTTCTTTGTCATTTTTCATTGGTTATTTTTTCCGTCAATACATGCTAGTTTTCAATTTACAATCCACATTATTATGTACACGTGCAACATTTTGTGGATACATGTTGAACATTATTCAAATACATGATGTATATTTAAAAAAAAATGTGTTTGGAAACAATTTTTGAATACATGGTCAACATTGTTGAAGTACACATTGAACATTTTTATATGGTAATAGACATTTATTCACACACAATGTAAATTTATAGACATTTTTATTGAAATATATGTTTTTGATGTCTACTTTTATTTAATGTACATTGTGCACTTTTTTTTATAAATCAGGAACGTTGTTTATACATGTTTACCATTTTTTAAATACATGACCAAAACAAATTCCCAATATATTTTGTAATGTCTACTTTTTTCTTACACGTTGTACATTTGTCATATACATTAGGAACATTTTTATAAACATTTAACATTTTCTCAAATACATGATTAACATTACTTTAACTATATTTTCGATGTCTACTTTTTTCATACACAATGTATATTGTTTGTATACATTTTTCGTATACATGGGAATCATTTTTTGTATAACCATTTAACATTTTCTAATACATTATTAGTTATTTTTCAAATACATGTTTGACGTCTATTGTTTCATATACATTGCACCTTTTTGGTATACATCTAATAAAATTTATATATGTTAAACATTTTTTTATATACTTCATTATCATTTTTTCAAATATATCTTTTGATGTCTACTTTTTCTTGTACATGTACATCTTATTGTACATCTAAAACATTTTTTACGCGTTTAATATTTTTTGAAAACATAATTAACATTAAAAAAATGTAAAATGATTTTTGAAATACATAAATTTAAAATTATTTCGAACTGCAAACAAAATTTTAAAAAAGCCAAAACAAAAAAAATGTGAAAAATGGAAGCAAAAAACAAAAAAGGAAACGTGCTACATTTTTTGGCACGCTAGATAGCTTTTTTAGGGGTAAACCAAGCTTTATTGATTAAATACCACATAATATGGGATATATCTAGGATCGTGGGGTAACCTAGCCACACAGGGCACCCCGGACCTAAAGAGTGCAAGAATTAGCTAAAGTATGTGCTTCCGTGTTCGACTCTTGACGTTCAAAAATAAAATTACAATTAAAGGCGGAAGATCTATGCTGAATTTCACTAATGATAGTTGTATACCACCCTTGGTTGCAATTACGAATATCAGCCACCACCTGCTTCGATTCACACGCGCCCACAAACTGATGCAACAATAAATCTTCCACAAGCGAGAGCGCTTCCCTACACGCGATCACCTCGAGAGTTGCAGGGTCTTGGTTCCCATGGATCATCAACGTCGAGCTCCCCAAAAAGTTGTCGTGCTCGTCACGATAGACTGCTGTTGTCGTGGCACCCCTCGACTGCTTAGACAAACCTACATCAACATGAACCTTGGTGAAACCGGCTGGGGGAGCTTCTGACATCAAACTTGTCTCGGGATGGTGATTGGGCCGGTAATTCCAATCGGCTGCTTCTCTTTCAAAATCTCTAGCTCACCAAGTATCTGTCTATACACGCATGTGCATCTTGAGTACTTTGGAAGATTTCCTCGTAGATAGATTTCCTCCCTGATGACCAGATAGCCCATATGGTTACTGCTACTCTGATGAATTGCATATGTTGCAATGAGTCAATCATCGAGAATAACCATTTCTTAGCGCTAAGTTCTATCGTGGCAATAAGATGTTCGGCAAGATCATCGTCCACAAGCGCCTAAGTGCACCTGGCCACTGTGCACTGCAAGACGAGCGCCTCCACGAATCCGGTCCTCCACATAATCCGCAAGATCTGGAATTTTTCATGTGCCGATGTGCTCTCACGTCCTCACTTGGGATGGAGTGCTTCGACAAGCACGACAGGAGCATCTGGATCTTCGCCGAAACTTTTGTTTTCCATAGAATTTTCCACGCCCCCTCGTTGTTGTTTCTACTTGAGGATCCGGTGGTACCATCAAGCCATGCCTCCCGTCTCTACCTAGTGAGAACGAGCATCTTGTATGTGGAGCGTGCGGAAAAAATTCCATTCCTTTCAAAGTTGTGTCGCCCCAAAATTCTGCCATATTCCGGGCGCAAATTGGTATCCCCAAGATCGCTTGTTCCACATAGCTATAGTGGAGTCGATAAGCTCAGCCACATAAACCAGGGGGTTCGTAACCAAGCACCCATACGGCCTTAGCATTTAATCATGGGGTAGCCAGTTATCATCCCAAATGTTTGTTGTTTGGCCATTTCCAATCTGTCTGGTTAATCCTTGATTCAACACATCTCTACCTTCAAAGATAGCCCTCCAAAATTTACGGGGATGACTTCAAAGATTTGCATACAATATGGACGGGTTTGAAAATAGATGCTTTTTAACAAACGAGCATTCAGAGATCCAGGCTGCTGAACAATGTGACATGCTTGTCTCGCGCGCTAACATGGCCTGGTTAATAAGTTCAAAGTCTTTAGCCTAGACCCCCATCCCTTTCGGGTGTGTAATCACTTTCCACGTGACCCAATGTGGGCATCTTTGCTGCCCACCAAAACTTCCTGGCTAGCATGTTTAAGTGTTCAAATAGCCCTCTTGAAAGTTTGAAGCATAACACATGTTGGCACTACTTGGGCCACCAATTTTACAACCAGTTCTTTACCTATTGCTGATGTGGTATTTTCTACCCATCGTTCAATCTTACTCCACAACCGGTCATTCAAATATTTAAAGGCACCATTTTTTATGAACCAATATCAAATGGCATGCCCAAGTATTTCTCGTTGAGAGTCTCATTTGGGACGTTGAGAAATCCCTTGATCTCACTCCTAACAGCTTCTGGAACACCCTTATAGAAGAATATCGATGATTTGTGATAATTTATCCACGGATGAGTGGCCGGACACTAAATATCCATCACCCGGTTCACCTCAATGGCTCCCGCAGTGTATGCCCTGAAGATTTGAATACAATAGGCTCTCATCTGCGAATAACAAATGATTTACCCGTGGCGCAGATGATGCCACCTGCAAACCATGAAGATACGATGACTCACTTTTGCATTTTAAGAGGCACGAAAGATCCTCTATTGCTAACATGAACATGTATGAAAAAATTGAGCCACCTTGCCGAATACCTTGGGATGCTAGCGAGCTAGCGCGCGCATGCGCGTGTGCGTGCGTGCGTGTGTGTGTGCGCGCGTGTGTGTATGTGCTAGCTCCCTGGACGTGCGCATGTAGTCATGCACTGGGCCTGGCCCATGAGACCGCTTGAGGCGACACGTGCGTCCAACTCTCCGTAAGCAAGGTATATACTTGCCCTTCCTTTTTGGGCGCCCCTACGTCTTGCTTCTAGCAAGACAAATTGTTCGCTCGCCCGAAGAAACATGGTAATGGGCCAGCCTGGTAGGGTTGTTCGCTCGATCTTTTTTTGTGTGTTAGTTTTGTTAGTTCATTCCATCATTCAAACACTCAATTCCATTTTTTCCTTTTATTTCTTCTTTACATTTTGTCATATTTTTTAAAAAAATAAACTAAACATATTTCAAAAATACATACTTAATTTTGAAAAAATGTTTGTGCAGTATTAAAAATGTTGGTGCAACTACACAAAAATGTTGATAGCATTTGAAAAAAAATGTTTCAACACGTATTTGAAAAAATGTTTAACACATACTCAAACAACAATGTTCTAAGAGCAACTCCAACCGGGTGACCCATTTCGTCTGCACATGTCTTTTTGGGTTACCGCGGACAAAAAAGATGGCCCAACGCGGAGACCCATTTCCATTTTGTGTCCGGTCTGTGTCCGTGTGGATCCATTTCCGTCCCAAATTTGGTCAGCATTTGGATCATGGGCGGACACAAAGCGGACGTTTTCTGCTTCCTCTTCGTCCGCCTCTGTCCGCTGCATGCGTCGCATGGCCCACCTGCCATCCACCCACCCATCCCATCCCATCTCTCTCTTCCTTTTCCTCCCACTCATAAAGCCACTACGTGGCCCACCTGCCATCCACCCACCCATCCCATNNCATCTCTCTCCTCCTTTTTCTCTCTCTTCTCCCACCCATGCAGCCACCCAGCTGTCGCTGGGCGCACTACGTGACCCAAATAAAAAAGCAAACAAATATGTCCGCTAGACCAACCCAAACGGACAAAACACGGACAAAGCACACGTCCGTTTGGGTCGCGCGGTTGGAGTTGCTCTAAGACATGTGTTTTGAAACAATGTTAATCATGTATCTTGAAAATGTAAAAAATTATAAATTAAATGTTTCAGCTGTATAAGGAAAATTACAAATATGTAAGGCACAAAGACATCAAAGCATTTATTGAAAAAATGCTAATAATTGTATTTAGAAATGTTAATCATGTATTAAAATTTGTTAAACATGTATAAAACCTGTTCTTGATGTATACAAAAATGTACACATCAAAACATATGTTTTTTTTAATAATCATGTATATTTAAAAATTGAACATATATAAAATTAATAGTTCATATGTTTATAAAAAATATACAAGATGTACGGAAAAAGTAAACATCAGAACATATATAATAAAAAAATATTAAGTTTTGAAATTTTTTAATCATGTACTGGGAAAATATTGATCATGTACTGGGAAAATGTTAAATGTATATATTAAAATGGTGTGATGCATACGAAAATGTTGAATATGTACTGAAAAAATGACATGTATTGAAAACCCAATAAAAATTGACAAAAAACACAGGAAAATGAAGAAAACCAATAAAAAACAAAAAATTGAAAACCCAAAGAAAACTAGTGCAAAAGAAAGAAAACAATGAAACCCGAAGGAAACTAAGTAAAACGAGTAAAGAAACTCGGAAAATGAAGAAAACAAACAAAGAAAGAAAGAAAGCAAAAACAACTTAGTGAAATCCGAGAAGAACCGAGGGAAAAAAAGAGAAAAGAAAATAAAAATCAGTAAAAACATTAAATAAGCAAAGGAAACCAGTAAAAACAAAGAAAACAAAAAACAAAAAAATGATGAAACAGAGGGAAACCGAAAGAAAGAGAAAGAAAACGAAAAGAAAAGAAAAGAAAACCAGACGAAGTAGTGCGTTGACTGAGATAGCGATGCAGCGAGCGGTCTAAGCTAATGGGCCGGCCCTATATACGCATGCTTCAGGCTAATGGGCTCCTTTTCCTATCGATACGTTTCCGCTAATGGGCACCGTCAGAAAGAATACGGCCCAATCGAACGCCTATGTGTTATTATTTCCCAAGGTTGATTCGCCTTTAGTACCACACGGCTTACATGAACGATGTGCATCACGTTTATAAGCTGGGTTCGGACACATGATGGCATCTCGCGGCAAGCGTGATCAGCAATCTACAAATCTTGATTATATATGGTAGATTTCTGTAGCTTACTTTCCGTACCGCATGCATTCACACTCCGACATGGTGTGTCCTGCTTTTTGTCATTTTTGCTTACTTGAGCACACAGCCGTGTACAAAATGTCTTGAATAGAAATAGAACGACCTAGTTTCGCCTAGCAATCAATCAACAAGAACCAACGAACTGTATCTCGAGTATTAGGGCAACACCGATCCTCAAACCGTCCGCTACTGACCGGACCGCGTGGTTCGAATGTACTTTATCATTCGAGACGATCCTACATCGATCCGTGAACAGGTTCAAACATTTTTTTTCGCAAACCAAAGACAAATTAGGTAAGCTTTACGGGCGTCCGCTTCTGACTAATCTGGCCCACCAAAACCCTTCTCATTCGCAGCGTGCTTTCCCTTCTGGCGTCATCTACCCGCATTCATGTCATTATAGAGCGGTCACTTCGCATTAACGCTGGTCCAAAGCGGACATGACCTCTCACTGGCACTAGCATTAAAGTGGCGTGGCGACTAAGAGCGCCGCTCGTGCCGTGTCCCCGGTGTCTGCACATGTTCAATGTTGGAGAGACGTTTACCCGTTGTTCAATGCACGTCCGTCTGTATGCCGTCATTAAGCAAACTCGTCGGCCTAGGAACCAACTCCGGCGTCGTGGACTGACGCACCCGGACGGTTGGCCTCACAGGAATCCGCCATTTAAAGTTGGCCACACCCGGCTAACTCAACATCATAACACATCCTCTCCACATCCTCCTCCCTTGCACCACATCTGCCATGACCGCAAGCTCTAGCACTTTGTGGGAGAGATTGTCGTCGGAGCAAAAGCACGAGGTGGTCGCGCTTGCAGCCGCCTGACAGACCTCCCTTGTCTGGTGGATCGAGCATGGCATGCCGGCTAGCTCATCCAAGGTCTTCGACGATGACACCGTGCCGGACCCCTCACTCATGCATACCGGCTTGACCAGGGAGCAGGCGCAGACGCACTTTGGTGCCTCCATGGTGGAGGAGGAGCCTGTGCCAGCTCCTATGTGAGTGTTCCGGCAAGTGCTGGAGGAGCCGTCGTCCGCACGGCGGCGTCGGGCCATCGAGGGAGGTGGTGACGAGGACACAGAGCCAGAGATTTCTCTTTTGTCCATGTCCATCTGTGACCGGCGCAACGCGGTGTGGACGGCGAGCTCCTCCACGTCGTTCGGCTCCGCCTCGCACTACAAAAACTCCCAGTCGTTTTCGCCACCGGATCAGCCGTCGAACATTGCGCTGTTGTTGGAGCTCGACATGGATCAAATGGGGAGAGGACGGGGGAGGAGGAGACCGAGAGTAGAGTGGAGTATGCTTTGACTATGGTCTAGGATTCATCCGTAGTGAGGATATTTGTGGGGTCAGGGTGTGCTGATCCAACATGGCGGACGCGCCCGAGGGCATCCGGATCTTCCTTAACCGCCTTAGATTTGTGCTAGGTTTGAGGGGTGCAAATCAGCCTGGACTTCCGTACCAGTTTGAGGAGGCTAGTTGGGTCACGGTTTTGTGATCGGACATGGACCGGGTTGTCCGCCTAGTCAATTTAGGGAGCCCGGCTGCAGATGCTCTTTACATTCCACATGCCTTCAACATCCAAGAAGATTAGTGCCAATATGTTAGAGAATTCTCTTACCGCTCCTCCCGAACCAAGCTTGTACATCTTTCTTGTATTTGTAATTTGCATGCATGAATGCATGAAGAACAAAGTTTTTATTGATTTTAAAATTGTTAACTTTCACTTTGTGTGTGTGCTTTCTAAAGAGGAAAAAAACACAGTCTGTGCTTCCACGAGAAGCTGGCTCGTTAGGTTGGCATCACTTGTTTTTTTTTACTTTTCACTTTTTATTTATTTTGAATGCATATAGTTCGAAATTTCAATTTATTAAAGAAACTTTAAAACCAATAATCATAAGAAAAGTTAACCTAATACCAAAATATTGTTAGGGGAGTTTTAATAAAATGTTGATAATTTTCAAAAAAATGTTCATGCCAATAAAAATTGTTCCCGTCTTTAAAAAAAATGCATGCTAAATTTGTAAAAACAATGTGTATACATGTAAAATAATGTATGTTAAAAAATATTGTTTTACCATTTTAAAAATATGTATGTACTGTAATATACGTGACATTTTATGAAATATTCCAGCGTTTCAGAAAAAACTCGTGACTTTTTTTAAAATGTTATTGACAATGAAAAAGCAATGCCGGTGCAGGTTAATTTTTGTATTTCTGTTAAAATATACGTGACATTTAAAAACAATAATCACGTGTTCCAAAAAAATACGTGAAATTTATCAAAAATGTTTATCCAATGCAATAAAATTGTGTGCATAGTTTATAAAAATGTTATCGCCATTAAAAAATGTTCAACATGTACTTGGAAAAATGTTACCGTGTATTCAAAAAAGTGTTCAAAACATGTATTTTTTTAATGTACACCACAAATTTTTAAATAATATCCAATGTGTATCCTAAAAATGTTTCACGTGTGTTCTAAAAATGTGCATTGTGTATTGAGAAAAAAGTAGACATGTGCTGAATAAAAAAAAATAAAAAATGACAAAGGAACCAAAGGAAAAGTCAAAAATCGAAGTATAACACAGAAATAAAAAACAACAACGAGAAAGCAAAGAAAACCAAAGCAAAATTAAGAAAACAGAAAGCCGTAGAACACCAGTGAAAAAAAATACAAAGAAAAAACAAACCGGGAGTACAACGAGCTACAACGTGTAGCGGACAAACCGCACTACCGAGTCAGCCCGCTAGATATCGCTTCGTTTATTTTCCAGAAAGCCATCTTTTTTTTTTAGACATCGAGCCGGTTCTGCTACTGGGCCCCGGCCTAATATGGCCCAATTTAACGCCTAGACATTTCCAAGGCTGATTTCTTCGCCTTTAGTACCACACGGCCTGCATGGACGATGCACATGACGTTTATAAGCTGGTTTCTGATGTAGGATGGCATCCCGCGGCGAGCGTGATCAGCAATCTACAAATCTTGATTATATATGATTGATTTCAGTAGCTTATTTTCCGTATTGTATGCATTCGCACTCCGACAAGGTGTGTCCCGCTTTTTTATCTTCTCTTTTGACATTTTTGCTTACTTGGACGCGCAGCAGTGTACAAAATGTCTTGAATAGCGATCAAGAAGAGCCATCGAACTGTCTCTCAAGTTCAAAGATAGTACACTCCACATGCTTCCAACATCCAAGATCAGTCAGTGTCAGCGTGCTACTCTCTTGCAGCTCCTCCCAAACCAACTTTATTTTTCCATTCGTGGGTTGCATGCATCACACCAACAAAGTCAGTACTACAAGATTTCATTCGAAAATAGGGTTGTGGTAACTTTCACTTTTTTTTTTTGTGTGTGTGTATGTGTAGTACGCCATAACCGAAGGATCGAAGGTAAGTAGTACTTCTAGTCTAGTTCTTTTCAACTACAAGTATTTAGATACAAAGGGAGTAATATTTATAAAAAAAGAGCAGTAACCTCAGTTCGACTGCACTGTTGTATTCTAGTCTAGCCAGTAGCTTGTAGAGATACTGCAGTACCTCTAGATGCCAATGCTTTTGCTTTGCAGTAGACGGCATTGGATCACGTCGGGCTTGCTGACAGATGCAGCACCGCTAGCTAGGTGATCTTTGCTAACTTTCAGTTAAGACTACTTTCTCCTGAAAGGAATTCAACAGCAATCTTGGCGGATCATGCGGATCTTGAATTTCCCTCCGTAGGATAACGCGTTCAGATGGGTCTGCCGAGCCAGTTTTTCCTATGGTCTCCGTTAAATACGGCCCAATCGACGCCCACGTAGTAGTTCCCAGGTCGATCCGCTCGCGTTTAGTACCACACGGCTCGCGTGCACGACGGGGACGACGTTTATAAGCTGGCCTCGGAGGCACAACAGCATCCCGCGGCAGGCGGGATCAGCAAACCACAAATTCTTGCTATGATATATAATTTCAGTAGCTTACTTTACTTTCCCGTACTGCATGCATTAGCACACCTACACGGTGTGTTCAGCATTTTTGTTTTTGTTTTTGGTTTAGGAGTGAGTGTACACGAGCCTCCTCTCATCTCGTCTTTGCAGCCGCCGCCGGCGTCGTCTCTCGAGCGCAACGGAGGTCAAGTCCCAACGTAGCCGGTTTAAGGAGGCCAGATGGGTCACAATTTTATGATCAGACATTGACCGGGTTGTCCTTGACCGGGTTGTCCGTCTGGTCAGTTTAGGCCAGCTGGGTCACATCTTCATTGTTCTCTAGAGCTCGTTTCGTTAACTCGTGTGCTTGCGAGGTTGACGAAGAATTATGTATACCTACACAACAAGGAGATACACGAAATAAAATATGTGCGTGGTAAATGTACACATC
>CBMN010749905.1:0-21038 GCA_000582825.1 Hordeum pubiflorum | reverse complement strand
TATATATAGACATAATTTAGAGTGTAGATTCACTCATTTTGCTCCGTATGTAGTCGGTAGTTGAATCTTTAAAAAGACAAANNTTTAGGAACGGAGGGAGTATATCAGGTCAGGTTGGGAACTTCTACAGCAAGAGTACATTAACCATTATGTAAACACATCTAACTTGTAGTTTGGCCGTGATCAGCAACATTTCATACTTGTCAGAGCATTCTCTTATTTATAATATAGGAGAATACAACAAGGGAAATATGTTTTTGTCAGATAAATTTACAAGAACTTGGATGCTCCAAGATATCAACCACCAGTTTCTCTACCATAATATCGAAAAGTTTTGCCTTCAACCATAACCACTCGTGTTTGGAGCTCAGTTTCTTCCCAATGCTCGGAGAAAATGCCCCTTTGCAAATTGAAAACGCTGAGCTTGCTTCTTGCAGTCATCCAGTCATCCTCACTTTTAAACGCTGATCACCTCAGCCCACCTTTCTTCTGTCCACATGCTGTGCTTGGAAGGCGGCAGTTTTCTGTCTCCTCTGCTACTGCTAGTCTGTATAATGGCAGGGGTTTTCTCTGCATCATTATCTCCAACGAACATGTATGTCACAAACATATCATGACTAATGACTTCCCTTCTGAACGGTACACAAATACCAGGTCCTCTGTGAGAATCGAGAGGTGCTCTGGTGACATTGTAAAATCATGACTGAGTGGGATCAGACACTTCTGTTCTTTTGTCTGTTTTCATCCTTTTTATACTAGATCCTCTTTTCTTGATATTGCTCTTGAAAGACGACGCCTTTCTTGGAATAGAACGCTGTAGGATCCGGATTGGTATTCCCCCGATGTTGAAATCTTCCTTGAGAGATCTTGTCAAGAACCTGATATCTGTATCAGATAGCTCAGTCTTCCCACTCATAAAGGCGACAAATGTTGGTGGCCGCGCTTTCGCCTGAGTGAAATACTTCACTTTTGGCTGTGTGGCCGAATCTTTCCATGAATGCCTACTCATAACCTGTCAGAGGGAATTGGAGGTAACAGTCGAAGTAATGTAAGTGTCTGTGACATGAATGAACTCAGTAGTCACAAATATAAACATGATATAGTTACAGGATCAAAGCAGATGAATGAATGATAGATAACCAAACATTTCAAACAATAACTATTCCTAAAACAGTAAACTGAGACGTAGTGATCATACATGGCCCATTATAGACGGCTTAGATCAACCACTAAAAGTCGCCGATATTTGCCAAAACACCCCCAAATCACTCTACTCTGCACTCGTGCAACTCCAACTAGTGATCTGTGACTCCGTGTCATTCTAGATTGACTATAATGTTCAGGATTTATGTTCTTACTGTTCTACGTTAATGATAGTTCACTTGGCACACACCCTAACATGCAAATTAAGTAACAGTAATGTAAGCAGGATGTTTACCTTACGCAACCAACGGTTCAGGCGCGAAGTTGACAATCTAAAACACCATTTCTCATAAGTTTCTATAACATGGTGCATAACAGCAACCCGCCCCCTGCCCTCCATTGCTGACACGAACACAACTGGTATTCCTGTAACCTGTCAACACAAAGAAGATTAAAAGATTTTCAGATGTGATGTTGCCGTCAGAAAATGTGAAGCAAATTAAAAGTTCCGCAATGTGGTTGATCCCTCTTTTTGGTGAGAGGGCTTTAAATTTTCAATTTATACAGAGGCGTTAGAAAAGTAAACATTCTTGCTATTGATGTGTCCTTTGATTCAGAGGCTGTACACTTGTATGGGTAGACTAGGTCGGGAAAGCATGTGAAGATGAGAATTTTATTACTGCTTGAACTAAAAGGTTACATACAGAACTCTTAGTGCTACTGAACATGGACCTAAAACAGTCTGACTAAGGCTCGATTTTTCGACATACTCTGAATCCCTCCTGGTCTCTTCCACCAACTCTAGACTCAGACTGCTGTAACCCTACTAGGACTTGGCAGCGTGACTTCCTGCCGGAACAGGCTCTTGCGTCTCCGCATACAAGTCCAACTGGACTTGCGAACCAACTGCTGGCCCCAATAAGCATTGACAGCAGATATTACAATTAAAAGATATTCCACACTATTGAAACACAAAAGGTAAGGAGTGGAATTTAGACTCTGCATTTGCAGTAGTGGAGCACTGTCAAAAGATAAGCAGTTTTGCGACTATGACCTCAGTCTCTATACTCCCATTAACAAACAAAGTAAGGCATCTACATGTGTGATAACCAACCAAATATCAATTTCATCAGAAAGAAAGCAGCTCATCATAAATTTTGTAACTGAGTTAATGAATAAAGAGTTAGAAAGCTACCCAGAACAACTGTGATGTGTTCAAATAACAAGAATTAAGAAAAGAAAGGTTAAGTTAATCAGAAACGAAAGGCTCCAAATAACTTGTTTTTTTCTGGATCAACGAGGAGCGCCCCTATGGACTATAGTTACCAATTACTAAATCTTTCAAGGGAATCTTCTATAGACTTATTTTTATCAAGGAACGCCTCCTATAGACTAGTTACCATTTACTACCGGTATTCATGTTACGAGTATCATATTCTGTTATATAGAAATAATAGTATAGCCATAGTGATGGATGATCATAAGTATTTCCTCAATGTTGAAGACGAGTATATTACAAACTAATAACAAAACAATTAGAAACAAACCTGAGGAATAACTGTCTGGATTTCTTTAGGAACAGCATCCATTACTTTTTCTAACAATCGTTGGTTTTCTCTAAGGAGATCCATTTTGTTGACAACCACAACAAGTCCACGGCCTTCTTCGATTGCTTGCCGTGCTATCATAACTTCTTGATGATCCATGCTACTCTTTGACTTTGCGATCTACATATCCATACAGCTTTATCATGGTGTTGTACACCCATTACAATTAAAATTACATTTAACACACAGGACGACATACGAGATTTGAGGTGGACACAGGGAATGTTGCCTCTAGTGCAAATTAATTTGTGCATGGGACTGACAATAGAGCACTGACCTTGTTAACCATAGCAAGGAATTGGTTAAGTACTAGATGAATACATTTATATATATCCTCTGCAAGAAAAGTACTATATAATACTCCCTCCGTCCGGAAATACTTGTTGGGAAAATAGGATGTATTTAGACATATTTTAGTTCTAGGTACATCCATGCATCCATTTTTATCCATTTCCCCGACAAGTATTTCCGGACAGAGGGAGTATATGATATGGGGACTAGTACTAGATGATCAAATTTACATATAGTTAAACCAAGAGATACTTCTGTACTCTCGCTAAAAGTGGAAAACACAAACTGTAAAGCACACAGATTGTCTGATTTAAAGCAACGATTACTCTGCTAATATCAGTGCTGACTCAAGATTTGTGAAATCCATAGCAGAGCATAAGTGTAAAATGGTTAATGGCAAATGCAGTGAAATGTGGTTTGTACTCTTTAGACTTAGAATAAAATTAATGTAAACAAAATTGCAAGAAAAAACAGTGCAATTGTCTAAACCAAGTTCAGAGAGCAGACAAATCATGTGAAGTCAAGCTAGAAGCATATGATAAAGAGGAAGAGTTCGACAAGCTAATTCCAATCATGTATGTGCCACTTCAAGAAATCCCTTAGTACAACATCATGGGTTAGGACTTCTGTATTATAGAGAATTCAGAAGATCAGCCTCACGGTCAGTCAGCCATCATGCCATGGAGAAAATGGTGGTTGACACCCCCACCCCCCTACATAATACTTAGTTGCTGGCAATAATGCATGCATAAGCAGTAGAATCAAAACGTTGTAATCAACAAGACCTCAGAAGAACAAAAAAGAATAGCACTGAAAATGTTTCCCCTTGACCAGAAAAGGGAGCATAGTAGCCAGAACTTTAGGTCACAGACTAGTGTACATCTGAATGAGTGTAAGTACCTTCTCTGCATCAAGCACAAGAGCTACAATATGAGCTCTCATCAGGTTCTTTCTTGATTGTACCACACTTAGTGATGATGGCCCTTTCTCCTTGCCCGCTCTTTCCATCCAACCAGCAGTATCCACCTGCATCGCCAACAAGACAAAAAAGGTCAATTCATGAAATGGAGACAGCCTGAATGAATATTATGGCGTAAGCTCTAACACGGCAGCTATAGCCATATAGGAAAAGGCATCCAAAAGATACTATTAAACTCTCATATAGCAAGTTAACTTACCAAAAATACAGTTCTGTTGTCAAATTGAAACTTAGCCCGGATGGAGTCCCTTGTTAAGCCTGACTCTGGACCAACCAGAACTCTTTGTTCTTGCAACAAGGCATTAAGTAGGGTCGACTTCCCAACATTAGGACGTCCCAAGATTGCTAACTGCAGAGGTAACTTGCTTTCATCACCTTCATTGGCCTCAGCCTCGGAGGTAGGGTCATCTTGATTTAGTCCATCTATCATGTAACAGAAAACCAAGAACAATATTTACATGCATTGGCATCATGGTTTTCCCTCCAGAAATTAACGGTAGAGGATCATAATTTTTTTTATTGCTTGAGAAAACGGAATATACTGTTTCCAAAGTTCAATAGGTGGTGGTTTGTTGTCACTGATTTATAAACTATATGCCCAAATCCCTCCATTTCTACTTGAACATAACCAATATGGAGAGAGGATTGGTGGATGGAGATATGGCAATTTTTTAAGCAATTCTGATACCTAGCTGAAATCTTCTAATTATGCAAATTCGTCACACTTATGAATAGTGTATCAGTTTTATCAATCAGCAAAGATAAAAGGAACTAGAAGTAAGTCACTACATATCAAAACAAATATCTTATACTAACAGCGCCAAAGTCATTGAAGATACAGCTACAAACTTACTATTTGGAAGCTGAAACATGTATTCCTCAAACAATGGCCTGAGTGTCTCATAAAGCTCTGCCATCCCGAGGCCTGTCTCTGCAGATATTGCAACTGGGTCACCAAAACCCAACCTGTGGGCTTCTCCAGCAGCCGAGGTCAAAATTCCATGCTCATCAAGTGACTCAGACTTGTTCATTGCGACAATGGTATGTATACCAGATGCATGTTTTCGCAGCCATTGCCCGACCTCAAGATCAAGTGGTTGTAGGCCATCCCTGAGAAAGCCAGTACACTTTTTACTATGCAACAAGTATCAAATGATAATAGGTTGATAGCAAACCAAAGCACACTCACCTCACATCAATCAAGAAAATGGCAAATTGAGATCTGACCAACACATTCCCTGTCATGTCAACCGTCCGAGCAAGAATGCTCCCAGATGTTGCTGCAGTCTCAAGTCCAGCTGAGTCAAGCACGCGAAAACGAAGATCTCCAAGCTTGGCAACTCCTTCTCGGATGTCACGGGTGACATGGTCTCCAGGTGTATTATACACCAATGCCTCCCTCCTCCGTATTAATCTGAATACATCATAAAAAAAACAGTACAAAGAAAAAAAGAAAGAATGGAATAAGAGTGGCAAACTATGTAGGCTGTAATTCCTCCGTGTAAAACCACTAAATAATAGGATGTTAATAACATCTGATATTTGTCAAAACGAGAACTATGTCATAGTGCTGACTAGGGAAACCAAATGGTGTCAAGGTGTATGTAGAACGAAGAGATAGAAGCTATAATAGAGTATCAAAGAACACTATGTTGAAGACATATAGGTGCATGTGCAAGCTTACAGAGGGCTGCCTGAGGAAATATGCCATATGCAGCTACAACAACCACGATGACAGCAACCATTTTGTGCAGATGTCATACAACATAACAACATCAAATGTTAAATAGCCAAATGCAATCCAGTAGAAGGTGTAACGACAACAATGTGTACATGCAAACTGAAAGGTTTACATGGAAAATGCATAATTGGCGTGTATTATCATCCAGATGGTCGCAGCCGTCAAGTAGTGTGGCATCGCAGGTTTTCCAGTGATGCAGATAGTTGTCAGAAATGCAATAGCATGGTTGCTAGCCAGAATGAGCACTTCGGAATTACTCCGGATAGTGCGTGTTGAATGGAATCTGTAAGAAGACGTGGTGCCTTAAAGGTGCTTGTGGAAATGGCTACCCCGTGGAGCATGGAGCTACGCGGGAACTAAGCGCGTGCGGCGCCTCTCACCTGTTGAAAAGCGCGGACTTGCCGACGTTGGGGCGGCCGACGAGGATGATGGTGGGGAGAAGCGCCGCGTCCACCTTGGTGAAGTCGACGCGGGACTGCTTCATTGGGCTCTTCCTTGGCTTGCCCTTGGGCTTCGCAGGGGGGCCCGATATCTCTGCAACGGTGGAGTACGAGAAGCCGGCGGAGAATGGAAGGCGCGGGAGGAGAGGTGAAGCACGGGCTACATCGGGGAGCTGGACGGTGAGACGAGGAGGGTTGAAGGGTTTAGTTTGGGAGGGGAGAGGAATCTTACCGAGGGAAGGGGGAGGTAGCGGAACTGGCGGGGAAGGAAGGGTGGGGGGGAGGAGGAGAGCCGCCGCGGCGGGGCGGCTCCGGCGGAGGGCGGCGCGAAGGAGGACGGCGGCGGCGCCCATTTTTCGAAGGAAGTGCGAAACAGGTAGGCGACGAGGTTTCCAAAGCTGGGCCGGACAGGGAATGGTTATTCGCGGCGGGGCTCCATGCCAATTTGGCCTGCTAACTCTGAAAGATGTTTTGTGAGTTTGTTGGGGAACTCCAGCTGACCGACCCAAACAGCGCTAAAAAAAAACTGACCGACCCAAACAGAGAGTCTTCTAAAAAAAATATTTAGCAGACTCAAAAAACATATTTAGCAAATACTCTCTTTGTCTTAAAATAAGTGTCTCGACATTAATACAACTTTGTACTAACATTACTGCAAAGTTGAGACACTTGGGACGGAGGAAGTATAAATCTAGCATTTTCTCCATAGTACCAAGAGATTATTTTGTGCCATGACAACATGCAACATTGCACCAAATGAATCACAGAAGCTCCGCGCGTGCTTTGGCCTCATAATTCATGCAAAACAAACAAATATAAGATGATCACATATCTTGGTCGATCATGAACTTTTGTCTCTTTTTAAACGAACCTTTTTTTCTTGGGGCCTACTCGAAGCGCGAGCTCTACCTCCCTTTGCTTAACCCTCCATTTTCCTGTACTCTTGATCGTGGATTAGCCTCATCGATCTCGAGCTTCTTCTTTTATATTTCAAAGTAGTTCTTCATTGCTTCCTCTTTCTCTTGGCGTTTTCTCTCTTCCCTTTTCTCATTTGACACCTAATTTTGGGTAATGACCCCCTTGAACGTTTCTTGCAAAGCGATTGTCAAAGCATCACACTCTCCATCGAGCGCCCTCTCCATGAAATCCAGCTCTGCCCTTCCTCTCTATCAAGTGTCAGCTTACTCCTCGTCTTCTCGCTCTCGCCCTCCACAAGGGCTCAAAGCGCTGCCATCCCACCACAGGCGCCGCCCAACTCAAAACGCTGCCGAGTGTCAATCACTGCCGTCCATCTCCAAGCGCCCCCAAACTCGACTCCGTCTACAACAGTTGTTGTCCTCGACTCCAAGAGCAAGCACCTTGACACCAACTTCAGGGCCTCTTCCCCACTCTAGCTCCCATCAAAATCTTGCTTTGATCTGTTTATTGATCCATTGTATCAGTGTGTACAGTGTTTGTATATGTGGATCCCACATAAAAGGTGGTGGCCGGCGCGGACAAGTCCCAGGACGTCCAGCGAGCTGTCCACTTACATCCTGAATCACATGGCTACAAATCATTTCAATCAACTGTTACAATAACAGGTCGCCAGTCCAAGGAGTATCAATAAGCGTACTGAAGATAATTATACATTGCATAAACTAGATGGTTGTATCTTACAGCGAGACATGGGGGTAAAGTTACACTGCCGGCTGTTCCTTCCACCCTTACATAAAACAATTAGACAGGCACATAGCTTCAAGAGTACGATACAAGGTCAGCAGCCTAGAATAATGGTAACATCAGACCGCGCCTATCTTCTCTTTGCTATTCCCAAACTGTTGTCAGAAACTACCTCGTACTACACCAGAGGACCTAGGTCACCTATACATAATTACATACAGGACATGTAAGCACAGATAGATACAGGAGAGATGCATAGATTAGAACGGCGGTTAAATCTATGTCAGACTCCGCCAAAAAGAGACGAGACGAGGCGAGGCTTTGACTTAGTCAGAATCGCTGTCATGCTCCAGGAAGCGGTATTCTCTTGGCCCGCCTAGTCGTAGTACTATGGTTCCGGAGTTTCCTTCGTGCCACTCGATGCCTTCCTTCTCCACAAGTTCGATAACCTATTACGGGCATTTATTTATATATAATTGCATTCAAAAGCATGGCATGTGAAATCAGGTGATCAACATATTATGCTTAACTGGATAAAGGGTTAAGAAATTATCAGCGCTTTTTAGGGAAACAAAATATCAGCATTACAAACCACACCTAGAGCTGCACAACAATATTCTACTATAACGGATCATATGTCCACAAGACTACAAATGTGGATAGAGTATGAAGGATGCAACATCCAACCAAATGCACTTAATCTTGATGAGAGTTCATTTAGAGTATGAAGACAATGCTTTAAAACTACTCCAGTCACTATACTCAAATAAGCAAAACAATATAAGCACCATATAGAAGTGACAAGAATGACTAATCAAACAAGTACATTCTTACCGATCGTTTTATCTTTCCTTTTCCTGTACCTTCAACACCACAACCAGTAATTACTCTAAGGAGGGTAGCTGTTTAAGGAACAGAAAGGAAGACATGACAATAAAGCATTAGTCAAGACCAATGGAGCTAAATACTAATTACAGCATCAAATTGTATGTGAACACTCACATGGCATGCATACACAAACCAGCATGTGAACTTTGAGAAGCCTCATAGCTTGCTTGACATGTTGACCATGCAAGTCAATAGTCACCGTGTTCGTTATATGCTTGTTTCTGCCAACCAAAGATACCAGAGTCTGAGATCGAAAAATATCTCCCTGACTATCAGAAGCTATACTGCAGTTACCTGGCTTCAAATATCTCCCTGCTGGCCTTCTCATCTTCCTTGCGACCCAATTCCCGATAATGTTTTCCCTAAAGCAAATTAATATTGGGCTATTTGAGATGCTAAGGCAACACAACGCAGATATAAGCATTCCAGAAAATGTTCTGAAAAATGAATACATCGTAGAATCATATAAGAGGGCTAATATCATCTACTAATTTTATGTACTGTAAGATAAGAAACAACATCAGCACATCATTTGGAGCTCTACATCGTTCAACCATTGAGGGTGAAAGATCAAGAGATCCTGCTCTTTTTTTTGTCATACTTTTGTCAGCCTTAACATCTTAAAATTGGGAGTCTGATCTGACCTCCTCTGCAAGGTACGAGGCATAAGATTTATCTCCTTTGGAATATGCCACAGCAGCCTGCATGGAATAAATAGAGATAGAAATATGAAATACGAAGAAGAACTGGCTCATGAAAAACTGCGACAAAAATAGCGTCTTACTTTCTGATAGTACCCTTTCATTGTATCATAATGCCTAGCAGAAACACCACGGAACTCTCGATACCCATCCCCTTAACACGGAGAAATTACGGTTGTGTCATTTGCAGCAGTACCAAATACAACAATCACAAAGCACGATAAGTGAAACAAAGACAGTTATATGTGTAAGTGTAAGCAAATCCATCAAAAGAAGTTCCAACATATCTAATGTGAATGTCTACATGTCAAATGAAGACTAAATAAATCACGAAATGAGAAGTAGCAGCTTTACTTATAGGATAAATCAATATTGCTTAGATGAGGGACCTATCGAGTATCGACCTCATGGTGAGAAATACACTAACAACAGAAACCTATAGAGTTAGGAAACAGAAAGTATGTAAATTACCATTATGGAAAAGGAACTTAATTATTTGAGCACAATGAACATGTTAACAAGCAAAGCGGTCAAAAACAGGATATACCATTTTTTGGTCTTTCTTGATTGCTTGCTGTGATGGGATGATTGTATGACTGCAGCTTCTTCACTACCTTCTTCCAGTCCATTTTACTTGGCTCATATGTGCGCCGTTCAGGTATTTTGAACAGCGACTCCAAGACTTGTTGTGGCATCTTGGAATCCACCACCGCTGATCTTGGCGACGGTGTTTCCGAGTGTTGCACCTCGCAAACAGCCTTCATGTAGCTACTGAATCAAAGACCAAACATATCATGCGGCGTGAAAGTGCAAGCACATGGCAAGATAACCGAGATGTCTGGGAGATAACTAAATGTACAATCAGCACCGTCAAAGTCTATGTGAATAGTAATACCATTGAATGCCTAGGAGATAACTAGCTGCACAGCCACATACTGTCAAAGTCTATGCGACTATTGGCTTAGCTGTACAGCCAGTACTGTCAAGGTCTGTGTGACCACTGATACCATTATGCCTAGGAGATAACAACCTGTACAGCCAGTACTGCTGAAGTCGACGGATGACTAAGGCATTTAAACTGAGCCACTCATTTTATAACCCAAAACTCACTTATAGGTTAGCTAAGAAAAATATAAGCTATCTTAAAGGAATACTGCTAGCATGTGACACAGGCTACGTGTGCATAAAGTAAGCTTTTATTAAACTGTGTTTGTCTAGACGATCAAGGATGCTTTATTTGTCAAGGCAGTCAAGGATATGAAATTGTTAACATGTGCAAATGTGACACAGGCACAAGGGGCACTGAATACTCTTTGTTCAACAATTACCCACTATGTTTGTCCATACTCAGCTACAAACAAAAATATGACATGCATACATGGCATCTTTGTGCAAGTATGTGTATGCCAAACGCATAAACATGAAGTATCAAGTTCACCAAGCAACACATTAGACAGGTGCTATATATTGTTACTAAGAATCTAAGGAAAGCATATATGCTCAGATAAAGATTCACCTGCTCTGTTGTTCCCCCCAGAAGAATTCATGTTGCCTTTCAGAGTGATTGTATGACATGCCAGGTATTTCTTCTGGGGACTGAGTAGAACAAAATGTTAGAATATGATAATTTCACAAGGGAGCGGTTACAAAGTGCTACATGCATTCTATTGTGCCAAAGAAATAATAGGAAACTGGAGATGTGTTTAATGGACTAGCACAGACATGCCAACCAGAAGTAAAAAGCAATGGCATTCAACATTGCTTGCTGTCTTACGTTGCACTAGGTCGTCAAAATGAACGACAAAGCTAACAGGTTCTACTTTACTTGCTGTTTAAGATTTTTTTTGGCAACTTCTGCGACTAAAAAACAGGTCGTAAAACACAGCAACGGTAAACTGGCAATAGTTGGTGCTTTGAAAGATGCAATCCAAACTATCCCCTGTAGTACGGATATAACATGTTGGCCAGTAACAGTAAGAAGGGGTCATACTAACGCACTAAGTATAAATAATAAAGAATTTACGAATCCTGGCTATTTGTAGAACAGAATATTTATTACTGAACTTAGTAGCTTTAACGTATGCAGGAGTCAACTAAGATTAACTGAAATTTCTGCAAGAATATCAATACAAGTGATTTGCACTGAAAAAGAAGAGCATAAATTGTAGTAACTGTGCAAAGTTAACACCTGGTGTCGACTCTTTTGAATACTTGCAGTAGATTCTTCTTCAAATAATCCATTTCCTGGAAAGATATTTGGAGAGGATGAGCCATTCATTTCTTCATTAGGAATGCACCATCCCATACTGGAGATATCAAGCAATGCGTCCAGAGCCTGAAAACACCTGATTAGTAATATCTCTCAACAAATTGTTGCTGACTTAAAAGTATGTCATTCAGTGAAAAATAGCATAAGTTTGATCAGATATGATCATGCTACCACCACATAAGCTATCTTACTTCAGTAACTTTTTAGGTTTCAGGCCAGAAAGCTCAGTCGGTTACTTGGTTTTGAACAACCGAATTAATTTCCTAGTCTTAGGGCCACCTGGATGCACAGTCGCCAAGGCACATGACAAGGTGACAATTAGGCGACACAAAATATATCTGTAGTATAAATTGTATAATGACAAGTCCTAAGCAAATTCTGTTCCATCAATCATCTCCCGCTCACCCCTCCTCGCTTGCCCTTGGATTAGCCTTACAGTTTTGCCGTCCTCACCTATTTAGTTGCAAATTGTAAACGCTGGTGATTTTGACCTCACAAGCACCCGGATGATGCCTCTCTGCATTGCAATTCGCAGGGGTAAGACAAGGTTCCTATAATCCCTCCCCAGACCCCGCGTTGTGTGGGAGCTTCTATGCGCTGGGTCTGTCCTTTTAACAGATTTGATAACCACGACAGAACAGAAGAGGAGGTAGGCAACACCATTAAGCAGATGTTTTTATGCATGGGATCAAGGAACTAGAGGAAACTCCCAGAACCACATGTTAACTGGCGAACATACACATGCGCTTTTTTTTTGTTTGTCAAAACTAAGGTAAAGCAAGACAAAAGACTGTTGATGCTCCCACAACAGGCAAGATTATAGGCCCAGCCAATAAACAGTATTTAGTAAAATCCGTAAACTTAAACACTGGTGAGGGCCTCGAAGCACTAAGAAATGCACCGAATAAGCTGTGTGTTTACCTGCTCAACATCATATCCAGACTGACCTGCAAGAAATAAATATAGCATGAGGAACACTTTCAAAGAAGCTAAACATCATGTACAACTGGTTGGCCAAATGAAAAACAATTGTTACTTAAGACACTCATATTCGAGCAAGCACAAACATCTAATTTTACATTAAATAGCTTCTTAAAGAATTAAAATAAACATGAATAACTTGTTTATCCAGTTGTTGAAACAACAAATTGCATTTAATAGTGAAGGGTTGCATAACATGTATTTTTTGCCAATCGTATGGTCAACCATGCAGTAGTTCTGCGTACAAACAACAGGTACTAATGTGCAACTAAAATTTGAATTAGCTTCAACGTACAACACTAGAAGAATTGTGCAGTCTGTAAGCCAACCTCCCACCCACATGTTATTTGCACCAAAACAAGAAAAGTGAATCTATCGCTTGAATGTGAAATTGTGCAATTTGTAGTTGTGGAAGGTAGCTCATATCACAAAACAAACACTGCAGGCAGCAATCTCCCTAACACTTAATATATACGCAAGGAGAACAAGGGAGCATCGTGAAATGCCTTAACAGACATCCACTTGACTGATCACATGAATCTTGCTTTGCTCCGGGCTTCTATAACCTTGCACATGATAAACTCAATAATCAATTCTCTGAATTGACTTTTTAGAGACTTTAGCCCAATAAAATCAACACTACCTTGCTAATTACAAACATCTACTCTGGAAGCACTGCAAATCAAAATCACGCAGCATTTTGAAGGTGGCAATTTGATATCCTAACAGTAACACCCTTTTATTTCCTACCAGTTGCTTTGAGAGAATGTGATGCCAATAATATTAACAAATCAGATGCCAGCGTGGAAATAAAACCGCAAAAATTACTTCGGTAGCTGCAGGAACAGATAGGAAACTCGACTAGCGTGGAATAGCACCCAGAATTACTTCGACATCTGCAGCTACAGGAAGGAAACTAGGAGTAAAAACATATATGAGGACAATCAAACAAGAGGTCCCTCTTTTTAATAGATTGGCTTATGGATGCCTCATGTGTTCTCTTCCACATTTTGGCACATCAAATTTCTAAGAGAAGAAGTCAAACAGCCAAAACATGCCCCCGCTCACTAAATGGTGTATTATGAAGTGAGGACAGTGCTTCAACCTTCAGGCCCTGGTAGGATGACATGTAGTAATATTTTGGGAAGGTTTGGTATGTGGTTTTAAAAATCAAAGCTTTCCAAAGAAATGCCGTGGGACTCCCTAAATGCCAAAACTTCCCAAAAATAACCTTTCATCCAAACACGCATTTCTCCTACATAGCAACTTTGCAATTCGGCTTGGTTATGACTTCTGGCAGCAGAAACAAACGATCCCAGGTAAAGCACTTGGATATGAAAACTAGAGCAGCTAGTGCTAAACAACTCACCCAGCACGTCTCTGACCACACCCATGCTGAGCTCAGAATGATCTCCAAGCATGGAGCAGAGGAACTGCTCGGCCTCCTCGACATTAAGCGTGGGATCGCCACCTCCGCTTTCTTTGTCCCCATTTCTCTCATCATTCCAGCCATTGCTGACGCTTTGTCCGTCCATGTCCTTCCCCTTCCCCTTCCACCCACTTCTCTCGGTCGCGCTGACAGGCGGAGTGGCAGGCCGCGAGTAGCCCTTGCCGATCACGTCCGCGACGATGCCAGACGCGGCCACGGGAAGCTTCCTGGGCCTGCGAGCCGGTTTCCTCCCAGCAGATCCCGCGCGCGGCGAGAGATCTGACGGCGGCGGCGGCGGCGGCGGCTGCTGCATGTCCTGCGTGGAGCCGAGGATGCCGGCCGCGAGGAAAGGGTCGCCGCCGGCCTCGCGGTAGGCGGAGTCGACCTGGTCGATCGTGGCGCTGCCGAAGGCCTCGAGCAGCCAGGCGAGGTCGCGGCGCTCGTCGCCCGTGGCCGAGGAGGACGCGGCGGAGCCGGACGACGAGGGGGCGTAGAAGGAGGAGGTGGACGCGGCCCCCGACGAGCTGGAGGTGAAGGCGCGGGTGTACCCCGAGGCGTCCCCGCCGCTCCCGCTGCCGCTGCCGCTCGACTCCGTCTCCGAGGCCGCCGCGGCGGCTAGGGTTAGGGTTTCGGCGAGCGGCGAGCGCGGGGAGGACCCCGGCGCCGGAGGGGCCGGCGGCGCCCCCTCGGCGACCGCCGGCGAGGGCCGCTTCTTCTTCTTGGATTTCTTCTTGGCGTTGGGCTTCATTTCGGGCGCCGGCCGCCTTTTCCCCTCCCCTATTTTCCCCCTCCTCCGGGGTGTTTTTTCGAGGGGGTTTTGACTTTTTCCTGATCGTTTTCGTTTCAGCCTGGCAGCGAGCGAGCGAGCGAGAGGAGGAGGAAGAAGGCGGGGAGGCGAGCCACGCGGTGGCCGGTGGCGTGGCGTGGCGTGGCGGGCCCCCGCGGAGTATACTACGCCCACTTGCATGTGGGGCACGTCGTCCGCGGGCCCCGCGTGTCATGCTGTAAGCGCGGCGGCCGGTGAGGAGGGAGTGGATGGAAGTGGGTTGCGGCGACGGCCGATACTTATTTTGGACTGCTGGTTTACCCCGTTAGACTGGTGGATGGGGTCGGCCGAGGGGTCGTGGTCGTGCCCCGCCACGCACACCTTCGCTTTGGTGAGCCGGATAGGTACGTGGCGGTTGGCCGCGGGTATCACGGAGGATTTTTTTATTTATGTTTAAACGGGATATTGGGAGCGAGGGGGCAGGGAAAAGCGTAACAAATTTTTTTAAGATAGGAGTACAATCGAAATCATACACGACCATACACTCCACTCCTATGAATGCACACACTTACATCCTATTCTTATGAGCATCTTCAAGAGACTGAGCCGACATATCATCTTGAGATTGACGAAATCGTCAACTTCGTAGTCGACGGGGACGTCTTCTCCCACCAAACGCATTTCGCCAGAAGGCTTATAATAAATTCAGGAAAATGCGAGCACCAATGTCAAGTCTAGGATTTGAACTCTGATGAGCAGGAAATATCACTGTCCTTCTATCCATCCAACCACATATTGCTTCGCACATAACGATTTTAAGGTGGTACGATCAGTCGTTATATCATCAATTCAAATCTAACTGAAATTTGTTGCGCGAACTGCCATTGTGGTGCCTCGGAAATGTAGGGTTTCCGGTTTTTGCATGAAAATTTTAGTGGTTTTTTCCTCCTGTGGTACACCTAGTGCACCCTCCTTATGCCAATTTTCCGAAAGTTTATGAATATTGCTACCGGAAAAGTACCAATTATAGATGCAACATGTATTTTTACCACTGCGCAAAAAATAATTGTGCAAGTTGCCACTGTGCAAAATTGAGGCTTGGAAATGGGCTCACTTCTTTAGAAACAAAAACAGGCAAATGTGGCACTTGTAGTGATTATTATGGGCCAAATTAATACAATATGACATGTGGATGCTTAGCATGTGGATTAACCGTAAGGCTCCACGTGATGACGCGTTTTCATAGCATGTGACGCGTTTTCATTTGGAAACTGAAAGATGTTATTATTATAGCTACTACTAGTAGTGTTTTTGGTTGAAACATGTGCTTGACCCAAATATAGCAAGCACCAAGAGAGGTAGTTTGCTTTCCTAGAAAACAAAAAGGTGTAGTTTATCCATGAGAGGGAGATTTACCATGTGCAAACTAGCGTTAGGGCATCTCCAGCGTCGACCCTCAAACCGCCCGCATTCGTCCGGACTACGCGGTCATCCAACACGGACTTGTATCGGTCCGTCGGGCGGTCTGGGCTATTTTTGTCCGGTAAACCGGAAAAAAACATGAGGTGAGGGTTGCGTGAGTCCGGAAACGAGAAACGTTGGAATCTGACCCACCTGGCCCACCCAAAAGGAAGGCGGAGCCCGCACTTTTGTAGAAACCCGCATTATTTACTCGCCAAAATCCCACACACCATTCTTCCATCCCCGCCGCTCTCCACCCAATTCCCATGTTTTTCGCCCACCCTCTCCTTTCTTCAACCGCCGACGTATGGAACCGGAGGAGAGCCTGTCGAAGATGGAGGTGTCGGAGGATCTGAGCATCCTACTCGTCCGGAAGATCGGCTCGGCTACGCGGCAAACTCTCCGCGTCAAAGCGAAAGACGCAAAGGAGGAGAAGCTCAAGAAGTTGATGGCCATCAGTGGGCGCGATGGTCGTGGTGGACGTTGCGGCAGAGGCCGCGGTGCTAAGACGGGCGCGCCCACAATACAGACGGCGTCGTGGCCGGAGCATTAAAAGCCTCCCTACTACTATGCCGCCAAGTAGCTCGAAACCGTCGCCGGGAAGGTGCCTTACAGTGTTGACCTTAACGCAGTGCCGCTTTTCTTCGAGTTTCTTTGTCGTAGCTTGTTCGGGCTCGGACGGCGGGCGGGGAGCATATGGGTGTCCGCACGCTGTTCGCTACAAAGCCTAGAACAGGAGGCACGACGTATGACGACCCGGACAGTGATGCTCGATATCAACCACGACGGAGGCGGAGGAGGAGGATATGTCTATGAGGACGTACAGGTGGAAGACTCGGATCCCACCCAGTCCGGCAACTATTTGCAGCAGCAGTCCTACACCCAGACGGGAACGCAACAATCCTACACCCAGACTGGCGTGGGCACACAGCAGCATCGGCATTGGGCGGACGGACAGTAGCAGGAGGAGGAGGAAGAGGAGGAGGAGGAGGAGGGCGAGGATGATGATCCGGATGGTACAAATGGCGATCCAAAGAAGAAGAGTAGAGGAGAAAGCTTCAACATGTGGGAGGATGAGCTGTTGTGCGATGCATGGTTCACCACTAGCATCAATCCGATCCATGGCATGGGGCAAAAGGGCACAACATTTAGGAACAACACTCACATTTGGTTCCACGGACACAAGCATTTCACCCCCTACTTCGACGCGATCATCTGCAATCGTGAATCGAAGTCCCTCAACCATCGATGGTACACCATGCAAGAGGTTGTGTCAAAGTATTGTGGGCACTTGAAGCATCTCGTTACACAATGGCCTAGCGGTGCATAAATAACCGAGCAAGAAGTTTATCACTAGTCGGATATGCTTACTTTTGTTGCTCACACCAAAAAAACACTTCCGTGATAATACGTGTTCGTCACACTAGGTCACGTTTGCTGTCACGCATGTACATCCGTGACGATTTTCTAACAGAATGAAGATAGTCATACATGTGTTGTCGTAGAAGTGTTCCATGACAATACTCAAATTATCATCACGGAAGTGTCCACTTCCATGACGATAAATGGCGCATCGTAGAAGTGATTTCATCAAGGGTAAACGACACGTGGCAGCCACCGTAATTGGTGGATGGGGTCGGACGAGGGGTCGTTGTCGTGCCCCGCCACGCACACCTTCGCTTGAGTGAGCCGGATAGGTACGAGGCGGTTGGCCGCGGGTATCATGGGGGCGGGGCGGGGATTTTTTATTTATTTTATTTAAACCCAAGATTGCGAGCGAGGGGCCAGGGAAATGCACGATTTTGAGGTGGTACGGTCGGTCAATATATCAAGTTCAAATCCCACCTGAAATTCATTGCGCAAACTGCCTTTTTGTCCGGAAAATGTAGGGTTTCCAGTTTTACACTGGAATGTTGGGGGATTTTCCCTCCCGTGGTGCACCCTCCCTACTATGCTAGTTTGCCGAAAGTTTCTGAATATATTTAGGGAAACGCTCTGGTTAAACCGGCCGATTTCCACGCCATCATCCGTTGCCTGTTCCACGTGGCGCGTGTCTTGCGTGCGACCACCAACCATTATAGCGAGCGATTTCTTTTTCTCTTCGGTATCTTTGCAAGCGAATGGTTAAGGTCCCAATCGCCTGGGCGCGGGCGTTGTTGCTGTCGCAGACGTCTGGCAGTGGTAGACGAGGTCGGGCACAGGCGGCGCTGTCATCGCCAGTCGGCGTTTGCTGAGCAGTCGTAAATGAGGTCGGGCCACCGCCGGTCGTCGCTTGCTGGGTAGTCATGCCTCCGTTGACCTCCTCAGTGTCGTCCCCGAGCATCACCGGTTGCCTCCTTGTTGCAATTGCAATGCCGGAGTTGTAAACGACTACGACGAACGATACTTGTGCTCCTACGACATGAATCGGCAACATGTGGTGACGTTTTTACGCACCATCTTCATTGCATTTTTTCTACAATATTACATATGTTGTAAAAGTTTTCCCGCAACATCACTTATGTTGCAAAATGGGAAAGACAAAAAAATTATGCAACATTAGCTATGTTGAAAACTTTTTTTCACACATCACCTATGTTGAAAAAAAAAACTTTCTTTCAACATGGCATATGTTGCAAATGTTTTCCGCTACACAACTTTCGTTACAAATATTTTTGCAACAATATCTCCGTTGCAAATGAGTTATGTAATATGATTTATGTCACAATAGGCCAAATTAGGGAATCTCCAAAGCTGACACGCAAAGAGCTCTGGTCTATGTTCAGATGTGGCCCGCGAACATGATGCGGGAGCCGACCATCCAACCCTAACCGCAAACATTCGTCTCTATTAATGATTTTCAAGAAATTAACTCCGTCAAATGATCTTTCGCCAATAGAAAATCCACCTTCTGTCAAATAGAAACAACTTTCCATCATTTGAATCAACCTTCTCCCATTTGAGATATAATTATGAAAAATAATTACTACGGTAATTTTAGGTGCGGCGGCTAAAGCGGATTTCTTTCATCTTTTAATCCAACGAGCTAAATAATCTAAAATAATTAACGTAGTAATAGATTTATGCTTTTAATGCAAAGTATTAATAAACAAGGAAGAAATCTGCGTTTGTTTTTAATGCGGAGTAATTAATGGACGATCGTAAACTGGTATCGGCCCAACCCAGACGTGGGGTACACGGTAGCTTTTGATTGGCCATGCGGATGTCCGGACTCTCGCAAAGCCTCCCATGTTCGGTTTCGGTTTGCGGGATAAACATGGTCTGGACCTCTTGACAGATCGATACAGGGCCGCGTTGGATGACATAATATGTCCGGACAGCGTGATCTGGACGAATGCGTGCGGTTTAAGGATTCGCTTTGAAGATACCTTGACACAATATGACATGTGGATTGACCTTTAGGCTCCACGTGATGACGTGTTTTCATAAGATCCATAGCATGTGCTAAATCTTAGAGCATCTTCAATAAAAGATGCAAATTTGGAGATGCAAAAACAAGAGATGTAAATTTTACATCTTTAAAAAGTGTTTTTTACATTTTAAAAAAAGACCAACTTCAACAAATGATGCAAAATGAAGATGTAAAAATGCAACTCCGATAGGTGATGCAAAATGGAGATGTAAATTTTAGAAACTTCAAATAGTACTTCATTTCAAACATAATTCAACATACCAAGTTCAACTACAACTTCATTTTAAACATAATTAAAAATAGTTCTAACTAAAACATAATTAAACATAATTATACTACTATTAGTTCAAACTACTACTCGAACGACTACTATTAGTTCAAAAGACTACTATTCGAAGATGAAACTACTCCTCGTCGGAGCTCTTGAACTGCTCCCAGAACTCCTTGCTGGGATCGTCGCACCCCTCGTCCTCCTCCTCCGAGTCACCCCTGTACGACGAGTCAAACTCGACGGGGATCATCGTCGAGGGGTCAGCCTGGTCCTCCTCCACCTTCTTCTGCTCGACATCGCCTTTCCAAAAGAACTCCTGCTCGTCCTGAACATACTCTGGATGCCCTCGCACAAACCTCATCATCGTTGCCTCATCGCTATCACCGGGACTAACGACAATGGCGGGCCTCTTCTTCGTCGTCTTTGTCTTGATCTCCTCCATACGAATGCCCGCCGACACGAGCATCTCCGCATCCGCCCCGGTCTCGATCTCCGGGAAGTTGAGGTCCGCCCTCGGCATCCCGACACGCCACACCGCTACATCGTAGGCACGTGCGGCCTCGTCGGCAGTGGGATAGGTGTCGAGCCAAAAGCGGCGGCCGACGGCGGTGAACTCCACCCCGAAGTTGTCGGAGGGCTTTGCCCTCACGCCGAAGAAGCCCGCCTTTCTCTTCGGGGTCCTCTTCGGCGGCATGGCTACGGCGGGGCGGCGGCGCGGTGGTGGCTTGGCAACGGCGAGGCGGCGACGAGGTTGGACGGCCTGGGGATCGGCGAAAACACGACATATGGCGGCGACCGGAGGTGGGGTGGGGCGGCGACGGCTTGGGGCGGGCCGAATCGGGCGGCGGCAGGGAGAAGTGAAGAAAAAATTGCCGATTCACGGCGTTGGGCGACGGCGGAGGAGCGTCGGGACATGCAACGGGGTCGGCAGCGGGGCCGAATCTGGTGCGGGCCGACTGCGGCGTGGCGTGGCGGGCGGGCGGGCGGCGGCGGGGCG
>CBMN010749902.1:0-12460 GCA_000582825.1 Hordeum pubiflorum | reverse complement strand
CACCGTTACAACCATATATTCTAACATGCATCCCATTGCATCGCCAACGCTCTCTCCAAAGATGGTATGCGCGCTCCTTCCCCGTGGTTTTGTTCTGTCCATCTCCACTGTCATGAGACGAGGGCATTGCTTCACTCTCTTTCCTCTCTGTGTGTGCACTGTGCAGCTCGGGCTCGACGCGTCGTGGGAGTTGGGGCCGGGCCACGCGCGCGTCGTCGCTTTGTTGTCTGCTCCGTCTCGCTCGCATCGCCCACGCTGCATGCGTTCCTTAAAAAGCCCTCAACCCGCCTCCAGGCTCCTCCAAGACGACCCGCTCCAGCACCACAACGCTCGCACACCCATACAGGAGCAGGGAAGCACCTCCCACACCCATCGACCAGCGACGGTGAGTCCCTCCTCTCCCACACCCATCTTCTTCTTCTTCTTGAACTTCTTCTTCTTTCTTCTTTCGTGTTGATGAAAATTGGCCCGCTTCTTTCGTGACAGATCTAGCTTGGATCCATGGACGACACCGCGGAAAAGAAGGTTGGATCCATGGAGGTGGAGATGCCTCATCTCCTTCCCGTGAGTGCGAGTGCGACGGTGGCCGCTCGTCCGGTCGCTGTCCTATTTGTCAGCATATGGGCGCTCATCACACCCTTCGGCTTGTTCCTCTACTACGGCATTTGGTCTGTTCTCACCTCCGCACTGGTAAGTGCTAAGTGGTAACTACGATCGACTACGAGCCGTGTTTTGCGGCCATGTTTCCGATTGAATGACGCGCATCGTCCTCTGCACTCTGCAGTCCACGTTCTTTCGACAGACGGACGCGGAGGTGGAGGCAGACGAGGCGAGCGCCCTAGACATCGGGATCATGTGCTGCGCCGCACTCCAGGCGGCCGCGGCGGCGCTGGCCATGCAGCTCCCGTGCCGCCGCGTCTGGGTCCGCTATGCCTTCGCCTACCTCGCCCTCGCGCTCACCATCGCCGGCCACTGGATGTACTTCGCCCACGGCAGCCTCTTCCCCAGCGCCGACCCAGGACCAGGAGACCGCTTCTCCAATATCTCCTGCACCGTCGCCGTCGTCCTGTGCGCTGTGGGCGATATCCTCTACTTCGTGGTCCTCCTCCTGGGCCCCCTCCTGGGAGATGAGGATCAGCTCAATAGTTCAGCTAAGCTAGCTGCAGGGGATCAGAGATCAGTCCATGAGGTGCTGACTAGTGCGTGGGATCAGTTCATGAGGTGCCGATTAGTTCAGCTAAGCTAGCTGCAGGGGATCAGATCAGTTCGTGATTCATGAGGTACTGACTAGTGCGTCGTTTTTAATTAAGAAATAATGTAGAGTTTGCATGCTATTGTGACGAGTCCGTACCAACATATGTGTGCACGAGTCCGTACCAACATATATATCTAGTTTCCGGATAATTGATGCTGTTGAAATTGGTACTGCAGTTCATATGCGCGCGTGCACACATATGTTGTTTCTCATGTTGAGAATTATCTCTCGATTTTTCTGGCACACCGCTGGCGTATCAATGCAGTCCATGGGGGGGGGGGCTTTCCGTTTGGTTTGAGGTAAAAAGATTTGCCTCATCCGTTAAATAAGAGGAGAATACAGATTTACAAGTGACCCATGTCCACGGCCTACCGATTACTCGCGTACCACAACAAGCCCTAGTTTCTTAGCACCCGCGGTAACCCAAAAATTGGCCTCTACAACGGCGCTATTAAGAATGATTGTTGGCGGAGCGCTCTTGTGATGGAAAACTCGGGCGTTTCGCTCGTTCCAAATAGACCTAGAGACAAGCGTGGTAAGGGAGGCCATAGCACATCTTGAGGTTTCTCATGTCAGTTCTCTTGTCCAACCATCTCATAAGGTAGTCCTCAAGGTGCCAATTGGAGGTGTCCATGTGTGCCAGCCCAAACTTCTTAATGATCAAACACCATAGTCTAATAGAGCACTTGAGTTGATAAGTTCAGCGCTGCTCGTAGTTTTGATGTCTTCTTCAAACGTGGATGTATGGCTTGATGCAGTGCTGGCCACTTGTATGAGCGCTTGAGCTGATAAGTTCAGCGTTGCTCGTTGTTTTATTATGAAAAGTGACGCAATCGTCTGCCATGAACATTTAGAGTGCTGGTGGATGTCCAAACCTCTAGGGTTTTCTCGGTCATATCATATGCTAGGCCCGATCACATCGTTCCACTATGCCACTAGGCTCTGGTGTCCAACAACATTTGAACTGTTGCTTTTAGAGTAAGCTAATTCCTATGGAGGAGTTGGTATCTTCCTAACAAAGTAGAGAGTAAGAAGGAAAAAAAGAAAATGGCTTAGGTTTGTTGGCATCCTCTTGAAAATTGGGAAAAAGTGTAAAAAAAATAAAGTTAAAAACGTAATCAAGATCATGCTTCGAAAACTTGCATTGTTGGGTAGCACATGATGCCTCACCACTTTATGTCTTCGTGAAGGCATGCCATCAACCACCATCACCGTTTTTTTTACACACTTTTCAAGCAGATGAAAAGTGGCAAGCCAAAACCATGCATACCTTGAGAACCAAGGGTGTACAAGAATGGGAGGAGGTTTGGCTCCAAGGGTGTACAGGGTTTCCCATTTCAAAAAGGACTACACACTTTGCCTTGACCCTTGTCATCTACTCCAAGGACCCATCAATAGAAAAAAAAAAGGGTGATAATGCTTGGTGACATTGACCCACGTATCTATCATCCATCTCACCACCTCCTGAAGAAACCAAAAACCAATACAAATCAGAGCAATCACACTTGCTAAGGCTGCACTGACAAAGTGAGACGGTCACAATTTTGATCAATCCTGGACGCCTAGAGAATCGACCGATCGAAAGTGCATAGCTCTCAACACACGAAACATGTTGGTATCCGGTAAGAAATCAAGATCCTTGCCAATTAATATCTCGCGTGCTCATATCTCACATGACGGATAATGCTGCTAATAAATTTGTTTTTGAGGTCATGCGTGTGACGGGGTGAAAAAACAAAGAGGGCAAATCCTCTTCCGACCTCCAAAACTCTAGCACTGCCAACTTTCCCAAGCTCCCCTTTGTTGCCACCGGAGAGTGATGCATGCTTACTGGACAATGGCGGCATAGCCCTCTTTGTTTGTTTGACAACATCGAAACTGTTGCTTTTAGAGTAAAAGGTAATTCATATTGTCGAGTCGGTATCTTCCTAACAATGTAGAGGGAAAGAAGAAAAATAGAGAATGGTTTAGGTTTGTTTTCATCCTATTAAAAATTAGGAAAATGTGTGAAAAAATAGAGAGAAAAAAAAGCTTACTCAAGATAATGCTTCGAAAACTTGGGTTGTTGGGTAGCACATGATGTCTCAACACTTTATGTCTTGAAGGATGCATGCCATCAATCACCAACACCTTTTTTTCTCTTTTGACACGCTTGTCAAGTAGTAGATGACAAGGGGCAAGCTGAAACGTGTGGACTTTGGGAACCCCACCATCAAGATAAATAAGCTTCTAATGTGCAGCAAAAGAAACATTATGGATGATCAGCGTAGTACTCCTTCCGTCTCAAAATAAGTGTCTCTAAAGTTAGTATAAAGTTGTATTAAAATCAAATCAAGACACTTATTTTGGGACCCGGGCGGTAATATGCAACGATGTAACTCGATGCAAGTTGTGCCCAGCGTGTATGCTATGCTACTAGAAATCAAACTAGCTAGCTACTAGTTGAAAATGAGCTACTCCTCCAAACATGGAATGCGCGCTCCTTGCCCGTGGTTTCTACTTCAAAATGTGAGTAGCTATCCTTTTACGGTCATGTGTACGTGCCGAGCTCCACTCACATTTGTGTACATCTGCAAGGAAAGTATGAATCCCGTTGCATCGCCAAAGATGGTATGCGCTCTCCTTCCCCATGGTTTCCACTGTCCTTCATCACTGCTGTGAGACGAGAGCATCACATGCTTGCTTGACGCTCTTGTGCAGCTCAGGCTCGACGTGTCGTGGCCTCGTGGGTGTTGGGGAACGGGTCCACGCGGTCACTTTGCTTTTTAGCTCTTTCGTTCGCA
Organism: Hordeum pubiflorum; assembly: GCA_000582825.1. Classification (NCBI taxonomy): domain Eukaryota; kingdom Viridiplantae; phylum Streptophyta; class Magnoliopsida; order Poales; family Poaceae; genus Hordeum; species Hordeum pubiflorum. The sequence continues at coordinate 8,422 of CBMN010749902.1, read as the reverse complement.
TCGATTGCCCATGCTGCGTTGCTAAAAAACCATGTTGCTGATTTCGTCCTAGCTCCTAGGTAGCTTGGATCCATGGACTCCCCGCAAAAGAAGCTGGGATCCACCATGGACGGCGAGACACCACATCTGCTGACTGTGACTGTGAGTGAGACCGCGCCCAAGGAGACGCTGGCCGCTCCCCCGGAGTGGCGACCTCATCTGCTTCCTGGCCCTCCTCGTTTTCGACTAGAGAAGCAGAGCAAGCAGAGTATGTGCGTAGACGATTAGTTCAGTTCAGCTTTAGCTAGCTGCAGGGGATCAGCTCGGCTCGAGGTACTAATCAGGATGAGTGCCTAGTTCTAAGCAATAATGTGAAGTATGCATTATGCTGTGACGATTGATCTCAGTGCCGTATGTCTGAATCTACTGGTGTAATGTTAATCTCGGTTCTAGTTGTTAATACTCTCTAGATTGTGTGATGCGTGTCGTACAATCACCCTACATTGTGGTTATCTTTGATGAGTTTGACCCCGGAGAAATTGGTACTGCTGTTCATATGCATGCACACATGTTGTTTCTCGTGTTGAGAATTGTTTTTTTTTTCTGGCAACCACAGGAGTATAAATGTAGTTCTTTGGGGTTGGGCCTTAGGTTCGGTTCGGAATTTTTTGGTGAGGAGTGGATGTATGGCTTGGAGTGTCGATCGTCCTCTTCGTTGTTGTCCTTCATTTTGATGTCTTATTTCCACATGCTGGCCACTCTGTATGTTGCTTGTATACACGATATGGCTGGTTCCAATACTAGTGAAGCTTCCGAAGGTGGTGTCAAACTTATGGAGCAAGTGCAAGGGGCTCAGATTGGTCAGGATCATGCACATATGGACGCTTCCGGCGTTATGGGTGGGTTTGATCTTTGGTTTTGGTGGGTGGGTATGGCTGGCTATATAGTACTCTGTATCAAAATGTAAGACGTTTTTTAGTAGGAAGTATATACAGTGCAGATCGATTCTCCCACAACGCGGCGGGCACTATAATGGCAACACGACACAGGGATCGTTAGCAATCCACGATACATCAATGCATTGTACTGAGGCATGATAAACATCGCTAGTCTTCTGGTCAGATCAAGCCTCAGTTTGAGGAATCACATCGCTCCACTTAGTGAACTGAATCACGCTAACGCTGCCGTATCTCGTCTATGGTTGATAGGATGTAGGCTAGGTGCCTAGGTACACATGTGTAGTTCAGCATTTCTTGCACATCATCATACCTATTCTGAAGCAATGCGTTGCTTCATAGTGAGGCCACCCCGTGAAGAAGGCCATGGAAAATATGCATAGTGATAATGTACTGCGAAATTTTTGAATCTAATGCTTACGGGCAGTCGAGGTGCCCAATTCTCAAGATGCCAAAACCGCCAATGTCCTTCATGGAGAGAGCTCCTATTGGGCGACCGCATGCGTCCAATTGTTGAGTTTTTGCTGAAGGAGGTAGCCCAATGTACTGGGTCGGCCCATTTGGAGGGAACAAACTCGTGGCACGCCAAAAAGTGTTGCGCGAGCGGGAAATCGAATCCAGATGTTCTGCTTGTGAACGTGTGTCCCCAGAAAATCGAGCTAATGAGTTTTGGTTATTGATTTGTAGTGCGACACTTGAAAAACAAACAGCAGCGGCAGAGACAAATTTATTTTCAATTTTTTCAAATAATCATGAAAATTTTAAACAAAAAATTGAAATTTTGAACATTTTTTACGAATGCGAAAACCTTTTGTCAGTCCAAACATTTTTTGAAATTGTGACCATTTTTAAAATTTGAACAAAACTTGAAATTCAAACAAATTTTTAAACCTGAATTTTTTAAAAGTGACACGTATTTAAAAAGGCAAAAATATTTTTAAACCTGAACAAAATTTTAAATGTTTGAATAATTTTTCAAAAATAAATAATTTTCTAGAAATGTGATTGTTTATTAAATATGTGAACATTTCATAAATTGTGAATTATTTTGGCAAATGTGAACATTTTTTCAATCAGTGAACACTTTTAATATTGGTCATTTATTGAAACTAAGAACAAAATTTGAATACATGAATGTTTTTTAATACGTAAATAATTTTTTAAACGAGAACAGATTTTGGAACTCTGATTATTTTTTTAAATGGAAACATTATCCAAATTTGACGAAAACATTTCTGAAAAAACATGAACAGTTTTTGGAATTGTGAACGTGTTTTATGAAATCACAAAAAAAACAAAATCCGGAAAATTCTATGGAATGTGTTTTATGGAATTGTGAACGTGTTTTATGAACAGAATTTTAGAAGCGTGAACTTTTTAAAATAATGAACAATTTTTGAAAAACACAAAGATGTTTTCAACTACAAACATTTTTTTTGGAATCATGAACAAAATATGACCAACGTAAATAATTTTGGAAATCGTGTAAAAAATTTAAATTGGAACATTTTTGAAAAAATTTAAAAGAAATAAAATATATTTTAAAAAAACCTTTTGCTTTTGAAAAAACAAAAAAAGGAAACATACCAGCAAGGAAAGAAAAAATGTAGAAAACCTGAAGAAATGGTTAAGACAAAACAGGAAAAGGTGCATTAGGAAACGTTGGAACCTTCTAGAAGATTCCCTAAACTGGTTGCTCGGTCGAAATGGACCAGCCCATGTCTTGTGGGTCGCTTTCTTCGCTTTAGTGAAGTCGTGACTTTTTGATGCTCACGGGTAGCAAATATGATCCGCCCTTCGTGGCTATAGGGCGAAAATCGTTAAATCTCGAAACAAATTGGAGGGGTGTGCTCAAAGTAAACGACGCGGAAGATAAAAGCCATTTTGAAATAAGAAAACCATTACCATCTAATTATTTTGTCAAAATAATTTGAAATTTTCCCAGAGTACTACTGGGAACATGTGTTTAAATAGACGGTGGTGAGCATCCTAGACATTGGGATTTTTCCATGTGTTCAAATAATGACAGTCTCACTTTGTTAAAGCAACTAGTTGGTAATGTTAGCTCCGGTGGTCCAAGATCATCTGAACACTTGCTTTTAATTAGACCAAAGTTAATTCCTATGGAAGAGTCGGTCTCTTCCTGACAAAGCAGGGTGAAATAAGGAAAATCAATAGAGAATGGCTTTGGTTTGTTATCTTTGTTTAGGAATTAGGAAAACGTGTGAAGAGTGTGAAAGGATAAGCTCATCCAAGATAATGCCTTGAAAACTTGCATTGTTGGGTATCACATGATGCTTCACAACTTTATGCCTTGATGAAGGCATGTCATCAATCACCATCACGTTCTTTTTCTTTTGACACTTTTCGAGTAGATGACAAGGGGCAAGCTATAACTGAGTAGATTTGGTGGCCACATGATCAAAATCCTCAGTTGATTTCCAATGACATATTTCCTGTAGATCAATTCCACAACATATTTACAACTTAATGTGCACAGGAGTTCCCATCCTCACAGGTGGATCCGATCCTCTAAATTTTAATGCAAGCTAGCTTAATTTAATCATTAAACTAATGTTCATAATCGTGGTATGCGGTACATTCTCAAAATGTGGGTTGACGTTAAACAAAATTTATCGGTATAGAAAAAACAATTTAGAGGTATGAAATTTTGCTATATGAGCACGTGAGGGGCAAATTCGCTAGGATCTTGATTTCTTTTGCTGGATTCCGAAAATATTCATGTGTTGAGAGGCCGGACATTTGATCTATCGATATTCCATGTGTTCAGATAATGGCCGTCGATCTCACTTTGTTCAAGCAAGTAGCTGATAATATAGGCTCCGATTGCCCAACAACATGTGAACTGTTGCTTTTAGAGCAAAGCTAATTCATATGGAAGAGTCAGTCTCTTCCTGACAAAGTGGAGAGGAAGAAAGAAAATCAATAAAAAATGTCTTAGGGCATGTTGTCTTGGTCTAGGAATTTGAAAAAGATGCGAAAAGTGAGAAAAGATAAACTCACTCAAGAAAATACCTTGAAAAGTTGCGTTGTTGGGTAGCACATGATACTTCCCCATTTATGAGAGGAACTCTAGCCTAGGAAATCAAGTGAACATTGGGTTTGAAGGGGAATATGGATAACAATACCAAATCCTTTCATACAGTTTGCAAGTGGAAATAGAAGGAGAAATTCTCGTCTGTTTTAATTGGACATAATATTATCTAGGAGACACATGCAATCTTGGAGCATGCTTCTTCATTTTACAAATATTGTTTGACAATGCAAAATGTTTTGCGTGTAAACTTTGTGATGATGTCTAGAAAAGTGACGTAAAATGAAATTGTAAAAAAATATAATGTGTGTCCGTGTGTGTATATTAATCAGGAAGTTTGCCGTCAGGCACTAACACACGACAAAGGCCCGTATACAGACGACAAAGAGTTTTCCGTCAGTCAATAGACGGCAAAGCTTGACGGCATAATGCGAATGGGCAAAGAGGTACTTTGCCGTCAACTTGACTCGGGGAGACAACAAAGGCTTTGCCGTCAGCCAAACTCATGTTTTGCCGTCTGGCGATTAAGTAACAGACGGCAAAGAAAAGCTCCTTTGCCGTCAGCCAAACACAACCTTTGCCGTCAGCCCAACTAATTTACAGACAGCAACGTTTTTTTAATTAAAAAAATTCACAGGACACCTGAACATAAAAACATTTTCCACAACATTCTATATAGATCAATTTACACAACATTTACTATAATGGATTTGTGTTTGGCTACAACAGATCTGAACATCAAAATAATTTACACAACATTTACATAACATTCTGATTCGGGGGCGTTGATTACAACAGATCTGAAAATCAACATTTGATTACAACAGATCTGAACATCAACACTTGAACATCAACATTTGTACAGAGAAAGAGGGCAGTCGGGGGCGTTGTCTCGGTGGCGTTGGCTCGGGGGCTGCTCCCTGCGACGGCCGGTGGCCCGAACGGCGGCGGCCGGTGGCCCGAGCGGGGCGACGGCCTATGGCCCGAACGGCGGCGGCGGCCCAACCGGGGGCGATGGCTGGTGGCCCGAGCGGGGGCCCGACCGGGGGCGATGGTTGGTGGCCCGAGCGGCGGCTCGACCGGGGACGGGCGATGGCCGGTGGCCCGAGCGACGGCCCGAGTGGCGGCGGCAGATGCTGGTGGCCCAAGCGGCGGCGGCGGATGCTGGTGGCGCGAGTAGCGACGGCGGATGCTGGAGGCGTGAGCGGCGGCGACCGGTGGCGCAGGCAGGACGTGGGCAGCGGCCGGTGGCCGGAGTGGCGGCGGACGGGGAGGTTGAAGCCAGGCGTGGGGTGCTCGATCTGGATCTGGTCGAGGGGGAGAGGTTACGAGAGGGGTGCATAAGGTGGGGGTGCTGCGCGGGTGGTTGGGGTGGGCCGGTGGGGCTGCAACGGGATGAGAGAGAGAGTGGTGGGGTGGGATTTGTATCTACGGTGTGGATGATGTTGCCACGTCATCGATATGTGGGATCCATCCGTGGGTTGTGCTTTCTCTTTGCCGTCTGCGATTTTGTTTTACAGACGGTAAAGACTTTGCCGTCTGTGTTTTATTTTAAAGACGGCAAACTAAGCACTTTGCCGTCTGTATTTTTTATGATAGACGACAAAGTTTGTCTTTGTCGTGAACTGTTCTTTGTCATTAGGAGATGACGGCAAAGTACGTCTTTGCTGTCTATCCCGACAAAATGCTGACGGCAAAGTGCAGTACTGACGGCAAATCTCTTGTTTCCCGTAGGGTATTTGGGGTGGGGTGGGGGGAAGGCAGTTATACCGAAGTGCATTTGGAATTTTGATCCAGATTTTTCGATGTTGAGGGACCTGACTTCACGGGCTCTTCGATGGGGTGTTGCGTGCCCTTTGTTCACATTGTGTGACCCCGACCTTCAATGCATTGGAAGAAAATGCAATCGGAGACACGATGACATGGCTTGGAGTGTCATCCTGCTCAATAAGGTCCTTCTTTTCACGCATTTTCCTTTGAGGAGCCAAATTGCCATGCTTATCCACACGTGACACACTATATGAGCTATCAAACTGCTAGATGTTCAAAACACCGTACATTTTTTTGGTGAGAATTCTTCTCATGTCCGGCCATCGATTTCTTCAATTGTGTACTCGTCCTTCTCGGTCGAAGATTTTGAAGTCAGATGACCGTGGACACAATCGGGTAAATCTTGACGTATGTCTCCCTAGGGATCCGTGACTACGGGCTTTAACATATCGATGAGCACGATTTTTGTCGAAATTGGCATACATTCACTTGTTCTGGTGACGTACATTCTCTGACCATCGGTTGGCGCTCCGAGTCGCAGCAAAAACCATTTAAAGGTCCATACATTTTGTATAAGCATGTGAGGGACTAGTCACTATGATCTTGATTTATTTTTTTGGATGGCAAAATGTTTCATGTGTCCTGAGGTTCGTACTTTTCAATCAATCGATTTTCCACGTGTTCAAACAATGACCGTCTCACTTTGTTAAGCAACTAGTTAGAAATGTAGGCTCTGGTGATCCAACATCATCTAAACTGTTTCCTTTAGAGCAAAGTTAATTACTATGGAAGAGTTGGTCTCTTCTTGGCAAAGCAGAGAGAAATAAGGGAAATCAATAGAGAATGGCTTAGGTTTGTTATCCTTGTCTAGGAATTTGGAAAAGGTGTGAAAAGTGAAAAAAGATAAGCTCACTCAAGATAATGCCTTGAAAACTTGCGTGAAAAGTGAAAAAAGATAAGCTCACTCAAGATAATGCCTTGAAAACTTGCGTTGGTGGGTAGCACATGATCCCTCACCACTTTATGCGTTGGTGAAGGCATGTCATCAATGAGCATGTGAGAGGCTAATTCGCTAGGATTTTCTTTTCTTTTTGTGTGTGCAAAAATATTCATGTGGTTAGTGGCCAGAAATTTGATCGATCGATTTTCCATGTGTTCAAACAATGACCGTCTCACTTTGTTCAAGCAATTAGCTGAAAATATAGGCTCCGGTTGCCCAAAACATCTGAACTGTTGCTTTTAGATCAAACCTAGTCCATATGGAAGAGTCGGGTCTCTTCCTGACAAAGTGGAGAGAAAGGAACAAAATCAATAGAAAATGGCTTAGGTTGTTGTTTTCGTCTAGGATTTGAAGGTGTGAAAAGTGAGAAAAGATAAGCTCATTCAAGATAATGCCTTGAAAACTTGCGTTAGTGGGTAGCACATGATGCCTCACCACTTTATGCGTTGATTAAGGCATGTCATCAATCACCATCACCTTCTTTTGCTTTTGACAATTTTTGAGTAGATGACAAGGGGCAAGCTGAAACGGAGTAGATTTGGTGGCCTCCGGACCAAAATCTTTAGTTGATTTCCGATGACATGTTTCCTTTAGATCAATTCCAAATCATATTTACAACTTAATGTGCACAACTGTTCCCATCTAAATTCACATGCAAGATAGAATAATTTAATGATGAAACTAATGTTCATAATCTTGGTACATTCTCAGAATGTGGGTTGCCGCTACAAAATTTATCAGTCAGAGCAAAAGCCATGGGATTTTGCTATATGAGCATGTGAGGGACTAATTCGAGGATCTTGATTTCTTTTGGTCGATGCCGAAAAGTTTCATGTGTTGAGAGCCTGAACATTTGATCGATCGATTTTCCATGTGTTCAAACAATGACCGTCTCACTTTCTTCAAGCAATTAGCTGAAAATATAGGCTCCGGTTGCCCAACAACATCTGAATTGTTGCTTTCAGAGCAAACCTAGTCCATATGGAAGAGTCGGTTCTCTTCCTGACAAAGTGGAGAGAAAGGAAGAAAACCAATAGAAAATGGCTTAGGTTTGTTTTTTTTCGTCTAGGATTTGAAGGTGTGAAAAGTGAGAAAAGATAAGATCACTCAAGATAATACCTTGAAAACTTACGTTGGTGGGTAGCACATGATGCCTCACCACTTTATGCGTTGGTGAAGGCATGTCATCAATCACCATCACCTTCTTTTTCTTTTGAAACTTTTAGAGTAGATGACAAGGGGCAAGCTGAAACTGAGTAGATTTGGTGGCCTCCTGACCAAAATCTTTAGTTGATCTTCCGATGACATGTTTCCTTTAGATCAATTCCAGATCATATTTACAACTTAATGTGCACAATTGTTCCCATCTAAATTCGCATGCCAGCTAGAATAATTTAATGATTAAACTAATGTTCATATCTTTGTACATTCTCAGAACGTGGGTTGCCTCTAAACAAAATTTATCAGTGAGAGCAAAAGCCATGGGGTTTTGCTATATGAGCATGCGAGGGACTAATTTGAGGATCTTGATTTCTTTTGGTTGATGCTGAGAAGTTTCATGTGTTGAGTGTCGTGGGAACGAGCCTGACAGTAGAAGGTAGGGGTACGAAAGGAGAGGGCAGATTCCTAGCTACGGCGAGGAGGTACACACAGATGTACGAG
>CBMN010749901.1:737-12527 GCA_000582825.1 Hordeum pubiflorum | reverse complement strand
TTCCCGTGAGTCCCTAATCTTGGTCGTACGCATTCGCGTGTATGATTAGCGTACGATCAAAATGGGGTTGTCACACAAGGGTAAATTGCACGATATGGTAGGGATTGATACCTTGATAAAATAAATATAAAATGCTACATCAAAGTAAAGTATTTGTATGATGTCTTCAGTAAAGGAAAATAGACCCTGGGGCCATACATTCACTAGTGGCATCTCTCCTAACAGATAAATGTGGTGTGGTGAATAAATTACAGTTGGACATCAATTAAATTGAAGTATTTATATTTGTGACTATGATCGTTCATGGTGTAATCTTGCATAGGCATTATGTTCGTGATATGTAGATTCTTGTCCAAGTACATCTACAACTAATACTCCACCCTAAGACTGCTATCCGACATGCATCTCGAGGTATTAGGTTCATGAAAAACAGAGCATTGCAGTAAGCATGATGACATAATGTAGACAATAAAACTATCATCTAAGTGTGGTAAAAAACCATCGTTTCATCCTTAGTAGCAACAATACTATACATATATGTTCCCCTTCTAGCGAGTGTGATAGATCACTGCAAAACTGAACCCACTACCATGCATACCCCCCTTTGAAGAATTATGTATCAATCTTGGCTAGAGATGACCTAAAAACATACATTGCTACTTAATTGTGCAACAACGAAACTTCCTAATATTTAATACAATTCAATGAACAATCCGATCATAAAGTGACAATATATCATATCCCATAAACAAAACCACCGATTACATCACATTGATCCCAATCATGTGAGATAACTTAGGGGAATTTTGCATTGAATCACAAGGGGGAGAGAATGCCATCTAGCAACTGCTATGGACCCTAAGGTCCTAAGGAAACTACTCACACATGTTCATGGTGACAGAAGTTCAATGAAGATGGCTTCGGTGATGGATTCCCCATCTAACATGGTGCTGCAATAGGCCTCCAGATTGGATCTCCCTGGAACAGGAACTTGCGGCGGTAGAAAAAAATCAAGTTTTTTTGTACCGAGGGTTTCTCAAAACACAGGATTTATAAGCGAAATAAGCGATGATGGTGTCTAGGGGGCCCACGTAGCCACCCCATGCAGGTGGGCCCTCGTCGCACCACCTTGTTGCGTGGGGTCGTGGGGTGCCCCCGGCACTTTCTAGAATCCTTTGGACTTGGAAACAATCATAAAAATCTTTATTTTTTTGGAGCTCTGTATATGTGGATTTTCTGAAACGTCAAAAATATGCAAAAACAAGAAGTGGCTCTAGGCACTGAATTAATATGTCAAAAATAATAAAATTTCTATAAAAGGTGTTCAAAAGTGATATTATAATAGTATTAAATAATAAAAAATTATAGATACGTTTGAGACGTATCACAAGAGACCTCCAACTACACTAGCATCAACCGCCTAACAAACTGGACCACGCACACATCCACCCAAGCTCACCGAAGATACCAAACTGGACGTGAGGACACCAACTTCATCGCCACCCAATCCGGAAGGGTTAGGGTTTTCACTTGACACATGAGCAAAGGAGGAAAGAAAAAGGGGATACTACCTTAATAGTGCCTACATGTAGGGGAGGGTGCCCATGAGTGTCATTGTTCTTGTGGCTAGCAGAGTCGACCTTTGTTTTTTCCATTCACCTCTCCCACCATCAACCCTAGACCAAAACAACTTTGACGACCAAAGACCAAATTTGAAGAGAGAGCACCGAGTATGTTGGAGGCATAAGTCATTTGATCCGGTGCAAGCACCCCCGAGGCCACCACGCACCACAACCACCACTCGGAGCTACCTCGCCGCATGCCCGACCAAGGTGGATGACAACACTAGTGATTGCCACTTGCTGTGAGACCGGCGTCCTGACACTATCAGGGACCATTGCCTTCAGTCTTCACCTCGACCACACAACATTTCATTGGACCCCTCCGGTGGCAACGAGGAAGAAGAAAAGGGGGACGGAGAGCCGATGGCGGGCGGAGGTTTGCGTCCCCATGTGTCCGCCACGAGAGAAACACGGGGTCAAACACATTTTTACATCAACCTCCACCCTTACATACTTTTATGTTGAGACATGAATCGGACATGTCCTAACCTTTTTGACGGGCTAACTAACTCCTCATCGTATCAACGTGTTCGCTCAAAGCGGTCTAAATGAGAGTTTATTCATAAACGTATAAATGTGAGCCCCCCCTCCAAATATCAGGTAGGGAGACCACGACAGTTTGGTTCATGCTCCGGGCTTCATGTGTGGCAAAAACTGATGCTTGGTAGCAGTGGCGGAGCTACAGAAAACTTGTTGGGTGGGCCAAGCTAGGAAATAAACATTAGTCTAAACTCAATGAAAAAAATACTATGATATGAACCAAAGGGCATATCATTTTCTATTCCTATTTATAGGATGTAAGATACATGACATCTCATTTTGTATGATTTTTCTGTTCCTATTATTTCCCTACACTATAAACCAAAGCGGCCCTAACCTGAGGTAAATACGTAAACAATAAAAAAATCAGCGTGGTTGACCGACAATGTACACGGGGAATCCATAAATAATTAATACATGTGTGCAAATCACCCCTACATGACATTTGCTTGTAACCCGGGCGTCCCATTTCACCTGCCTGAGCCAGGTTAATTGAGTTGACTGCTAGGCCAGGGAGGCATCCGAAAATTGTGGCCTCCAACCAAACAATATCCACGCACACATCCGAGGGAAGTCTCACGCTACACAATTACTAGTGGAATGCTCGTTCGTTGCTATGGGCATAACACACTTTTTAATTTATTTATTTGACGTTCAAAAGAATATATCGGTGGACACAATGCATCTCATTCCACTTATCTGCTCTGCCCACCACGACTTCTCGTTGTCGCCGTCCCTCGACACCACGTCATTCAGCTCGCACCTTCCCCTCACCACCATGTCCTTTTCTCTCCACGGCGTCGCCAGTCCCATCTCTTCTTGTCTTAAAATGGCAATTCACCCTCACTCTCTCATGACACAACTCAATGCTCACATCTCATTCCCTCGCCCTGCTCTGCCCACCACGTCTTCTCACTTTCTCCTCCCCTCGAAGTCACATCATTTAGCTCGCACCTTGCTCTCATCATTGTGTACCCTCCTCTCCACGGCGTCGCCCACCCCCTTCTCTCCCCTTCACAGCATCTCATGCCTATTCCCGATGCCAAGGAGTGCACACCATTGTAGTTGAGGGCAACCGCCATGGCGACACAACCTGCTGCTTACCGCAACACTACACCTTCTCCGAGTACGACAGCCAGTTAATTGCCCATACATTGCAATGGATGCATACATATTCTAATAGCTCAGTATTAATGGTCTGGCTGTATGTAAATCGACTATTTCTTATGTAAGTGAAGTTTTCTAGGTAATTGCATCTTCATTGGATGGTTGTTGTTTATCCTCTAGCTCCAGCCTCTCCCTCCTCCTGAATCACCAACTACCACCGGCCGATCCGCTGCCACCGCCATCCGTGACCGCCTCATCTCCCAGCCCTCCCCTCATCGACTCCCTTGACCATCCCTTTGGACCACCCTGACGACCAGATTTTACGGCGAACCATCACCCCCACCTGTCAACCCTCTTCCTTCCTTCGACTGTGATGCCGCTGCCATCCCATTCTTTTTCTCTGATGCACATGTGAAAGATAATAGTGAAAAACACCAGCGTCACTACAATATGTTGGTGCCTCTAATAACTTTGATATGGCTTTTAGGGCCCTATGGCTCTTCCCGCAAAAAAAAACTTTGATATGGCTCAGCTCACTTTGTAAGAGAGAATAGGAATTTGCACAACCATTGTTTCTCCACTGGTAGCAAGTATTGGAGGGAATTTGATGAATATTTGAAACAACGTATACAGAAAGGGGAAAGTTGTTCAGCTAGAAAACCTAGAAATAACATCATTTTCAGTTAAGCTAAACAACTGACTTCTGCTTCTTGCCGTTTTTTATTCATGCAGTTTTACACTTAGATGGTTTTCCTTCATATGAGATCACCACTGAAAGTAATACCAATCACCGTGACTAAACTTTCTATTCTATGCGTCCTACTGCAACATCAGACACAAATAAGAAGACTACAAGATGACTCGAAATCAAATACTAACAAAAAGGTAGTGCAACTTACAGATGATTTGGGCTTGGTTTCAAACACTAAAACAGTCTTGTACTCCCTCCGTACCAAAATATAAGACGTTTTTCCAGTTTAAATTAAACTACAAAAATGTCTTATGTTTTGATACAAAGGTAGTATTTTTCAAGTTCTAATAGAATTGCAAGTAAAAACATGAGACAACACGGGCAACACCGCACCGCAGCCACTCGCACGCCTCACGTGGACTACCGCTGCCGCACTGCCGCCTCCTTCGTCGGTGCATTCCGGCACGCCAGCTCCTCCTCTGCTCCTGAACAAGCGCCGCTGACTGCTGCACCCTGCGCTCCTCGTCTTGCACCGCTACCAAGAAAAGACACCCCGCGCCCCCCTCATGGCGCCACTCCCCCACGTGAGGGAGGCCGACCGGGGCGTGCCGACCACACCCGCCACCTTTGACGGCCAGGTACCGCCACCACCGCCGGTGTCAGCATTGGCAGTGGCCAGGGGATCATGAATGGGAGGGGCATGCGACAATGGCTAGGGTTTTGGCTCTCCGGAGTCGCCCACTCGAGCAGCCCGGGAAGGAGAGGGGATCTCTTCTATAATGCGAAGTATATTATTTGGGCAAAAGACCAGTTTTTCTGCAGTGTCCATGAGGACAGCGGATTAATCTACATAAATCAGAAGAAGTTATTTTCTTTAAAACTAATCTACTTCATCTCCCACGCCTAAAATAGAAGGAAATTCAACAACAATAGATTTTCAATATTGTGGCGCATGAAAAAAAGTTAGGTTACATAGTATTGGTAACAAATAAGAAAAGTATTTACTTAAACATACATATAACCATACCCGCCTCCAAGAATCACAGAGCAATTTGGTAGCTCCTCCAAACTTAATGCATCCTTTGTAGTAATAGCCATCTCCTGCAATTCAATATATCCCCATTGGTGTACATCAGACCAATATAGAAAACAATGAATGTAATATTCTGTTTCCTTGATAACCCAAAGGCAGATGAAAGATGCTAAAGCAGGTTTCAAATTATAGACTAAATTCAGCATTCATGGAAATACCAAGAATTATTTGTGTGAAACACTAAATCAAGAATTATTTGTGTGAAACACTAAATCAAGAATTATTCATGTGAAGCGCTAAGTCGCAGAATTTAGACATTCTGAAATCAAAGAGACACAAACAGAAAAAGGTAAGGAAACATGTTAGCACTACCATCACCGAGTAATACAAGTACTCCAAAAAATTATCATGGAAACTTCTCAAACCTGTTCACAAATGTTGATCAAATGTGCTCGGCTACCAGTTCCAATCAATGTGTTACGCCATGTGCCTTGCTTTGAAGCATATGGTTCCATAGCTTTAATAGTACGAGCATCAACAATACTTCCTTCCTCTTTGATCATCCTCACACCAGAATTAGTAAGGATTCTCTTGCACACTCCATTTAAAAGAAACATTTTTTTGAGCATCCAGGATAGTGGTATTGGTACATACATCATCTACGCTTGTGCCAGATATTAACGATGAATATGCTTGACCGAAGTTATGGCTCTGACCTTATTTTCCAGTAACCTTTTCAAATCGAAGTTGATGTCCCCACTGATTTCCCACCTGAAATTGTTTGAATCATGCGCTCGTAGCACGAGCAATGAAAATAAGCATGCCGAAACACTGCTTGGAAGTGTAGTCTTAGGAAGGCATCCACCGGTAGCTGTGAAATGGAAAGAAAATAATACCAGTTTGAAAAAAGCTAAAATAGTTTAACATCTCAAGGATGATATTTAGAGCAAGAGCACTGGTTGTGCAACAATAGCCAATCAGTGTAGTAGACTGGGAAAGAACAATATATCTGTAAGAAAATGATATCCAGAGGAGACAAATATGGGTGCTTCCAACAAACTTTGGGCAGCATAGACTGATAGACAATATCTTCTTCGGGACGCAGCCACGTATCACACACATAAGGCAGTAGGCAGATAGTAGTGAGCATACTTATTCAGAACGTTAGCAGGTCTCCTAGTTTCATAACGTAAGAAGACCAGGGGGAAACCCATTTCATTCAGAAAAATGATTAAACACATCTACACCTACACTGTTTGTGGCAACTGGCAAGTTAGCAAACCTTAATTTCTGATGTGATGATAAGTTTGTGGCGACCTAGCAGCCGAGGAAATTTGACACCATCGCCGGTGCGTAGACGATCCGACAGCAAGGACTCTGTGACAGCGCGGGGACTTGAGTACAGAGGCCTCTCTCTGTGTTCACCTTGCTGCGGTGCTCCTCCTCTGCCGTCGCGGTCCCGTCCCATACATCCCTGCTTCCCCGTGGCTTCTGTCGGCATCATTGTTTTGGGTATCGAGCGGAAAAAACGGATACCGGGCGGTATCCGCGATTCTCGCTACCCCTCGATAACTGGGTATCCCGAGCAAATAAAATCGAATTTTTCGAATTTTTTGAATTTGAACGCTGAAGCTGCAGGTAAGTAGCGTATCATATCTCTTAAAATCTGTGACCATGGTGTGCTGTAGTGGTAAAGCTGCATATTATGCATCGCTAGGTCGGGAGTTTGAATTCCCAATGCTCCTTTTTTTTGCAGTTTTCTAGTATTAATGTTGACGAAATGGAAAAAGAGAACAAAGGTTAAGGTACCGCTGGGATAGAGAACTTATTGGGACAACATTGAATTCAATTCCTATCTATTATAGGATTGAAAATTTTGAATTCAAAATTCATATTAAAATATTTTGAGCGGTATTTAGACGGTATCCGCGGTATCCGCAAATTCCGGTGCCCCTCGGTAAAAAACCTTAGTCCGGTACCCAAAACATTGGTCGGCATGACTGCACCTCCTCGCCATCTCCTATCCGAAGACGTCAGGCTGCGTGCTCTCCGCCAGGGACAAGGCGCCTTGCCACGGGGCTGGATCTTCTCCTATCTCTTGCTCCAAGGTCGGGGGCAAGTGGCGAGATGGACGAATTCTCCCTTCACTGCCGGACCAGATCACCACAGTAGCAGGGCTCCATCACTTCACACGCCGACCGAAAAACACTACATCCACCTCTTCCTCTGTGTCCGCCTAAGCCAGCCCCTACGCCTCTTCCTCTTCCCGTTGTCTCGACTTTCCACCAGCACCAGCACTGAAATCAAGTCAACCCCTGGCCCCGGCGTTGAACGGCACCAGCACCACGAAGGCCGCGAGGATGGCTTTATATGGCTAGATTGTTGCAAGGGAAGAGGGCTGACCAGCATATTGGAAGGCAGAGTGGTGGTGTGAGGAAAGGAAATCGGCGGGAGCTTCGGTGGATTTGATGAAGATTGATTTGCCATTCTGTTATGCTTTTGGAAGGAAACTGTAGGACAGGAAGGGGTCGGTTGGTTGACTTACCATCGATGGAAAGTGTGCTTTGAAAATATATTCAGCGAGGAGATGGGGTCCTATCGATCGATTGGAGGGGTGGGACGAACGAAACGACTTACGGACTGCACAATTAGGAGTAGAGATTCTCGCATGAACCAAACACCCTCACAAGTCTCGTTTGAAAACAGATGTTTCCCTATTTCTCGCGTATTGCGGTGGATAGCAAGGAAACACACACCGGTACATGTGTTGCCGAAATTGGGCTAACTGAATTTGGTTTTGGGATTTGTTGTAGAACCTTCACAAACCATTTTTTTGTGTGTTTTTCTTTCATGTCTTTCTTCTTTTCCTATTTTAAAAATTTGGGAACATACTTAAATTTGGTAAAAAAATTGTTTTTATGAACATTCCTTAATTCACGAATACTCTTTAAATTCGCGGATAGATTTTGAAATAGCGAAAATTTTCTGAATTAGTGAGTATTTTGTTATTTCATGATTTTTTTGAATTAGCGGCTAATTTTTGAATTCCCGAACATATTTTGAATTCTTGAACATTCTTTAAATTAGTGAACATGAATTAAGAACAAGTTTCGAATTCGTTAACACCTATGCAGTTCACGAACATTTTTTAAATTCACAAACATTTTTCAATTCAGTGAACAATTTCGGAATTTGCAACTATTTTCAAAATTGGGTACAATTTTTGAATTCACGACCCTTTTTTGAAATCATGAACATTTATTAAATCACAAACAATTTTTAAATTTGCGAATAATTTTCAAATTCATCGAGACCTTTTGAATTCACATAAAATTTTCATATTCACAATTTTTTGAATTTAAAATCATTTTTCGAAATCATGAAACATATTTTGAATTCATGAAGATATTTTGGATTAGCTAACATTTTTAATAGTCCAGCTCAACGACAAATACCCATGCACTAATGGTCCAGCGTAATGAAGCCGACTAATCATCCGTATGAATAAACGGTGGTGCGTGATTGCTTGTTGTTCCGCGCGTAACTAGCAGAATAGGAGGGCCTCCTATTTGACCCATTTTTTCAAAACAGAGGCAAAAGTTTTGCCTCATTCATTAATTAAGGAGATAATAGAGTTTAGAGTTTTACAAAACACCCACAAAAACGGCATGACAATTACTCACCCAACAACAAGTACCCTAGTTTCTTAGCGCCCGTGATTGCCCAAAGTTTGGCCTCCTCCAAGATGTAGTAAGGAGAATAGGCGGTGGCATGCATTTGAGGCAGAACACTCTAGCATTCTTTCATTCCAAATGGTCCTAGAGATAACCATGGTGAGAGAAGCCATGACATGCCAATTAGGATTGCAGTTGTCGCTTCTCTTGTACCACCACTCGTTGACGGTTTCATTAAGGTGCCAGGTGGAGGTATCCATGTGATATAAGCCAGTCTTGTCGATGATGGCCCTCCAAAGCCTAATCGTGTAGCGGCACTTGAAGAAAAGGTGAGCACCTATTTCTCGCTCCCTCTTGCAAAGAGGGTAAGGACCGCAATTTGGCCACCCGTGCCTCTCCAAGCGATCGGCGGTCCATATCCTATCTTGCAATGCCAGCCAAGCGAAGAATTTAACCTTGGGAGGGGCCCAAACCTTTGAAACCATGCGGTCCATGGAAGAGAGTGTCAAGCCAAGGAATTGAGCCTTGTATGTGGTGGCCGCCGTCTAGATACCATCATTCGCGTGTTTCTAAACAATTTCATCTTCAGCTTGTTCATCAAGGTGGAAGTTGTGCAGACTGCACAAGCATCCAAAGAGTGAAAAACTCCCAAATGTGGCTGCTAGAGATAGTGGTGTTGTGGCAGATTTTGAAGATCCACGCATTCCCTCTAAGAGCCTTGCGAACCTTCCAATTCTTCTGTCTTGATGCCTCATAGATTAGCGGCGCAATATCCTTGGGCATGCGTCCAAGAAGCCAAGGGTGTGCCAAAACGGTGTTCTAGCCCCGTCACCGATGGTGATAGTGGTAGAGACATAGAAAAACTATCGGTCATCTTCGGTGCAAGGATTGCCAAAGTCCACCCAAAGCTTGTGGGGTTCCGCCCATTCATACCAAAGCCAACGAAGGCGCAAAGCACGTGCAAACTTGTAGGTATTGAGCACTCCTAACCCGCCGTACTCCTTTGGTCGGCACACCACTTTCGAATTGACCTTGCACTTGGGTCCCGTTGTCCTTGATCTCGCATGATTGCAGAGTAGCGCGGAACCGGTTAATCCTACTCCGATTAACATTTCTCTTGTTTTTGTCATGTGCACGATAAATCTGATTGAAGTCTCCCAAAGCAATCCAAGCAACATCCGCTAATGTCTTGTGGGCGGCAAGCTCGGCGAAGAAGGCATCTTTACAAGAGTAGTCGGTGGGCCCATATACGGAACTAAGCTTGTAACACACGTTGGTCGCATGGATGCGGACCATGCCGGAGAGGTAATAGGTCGAAGTTGTGACATCGGAGACCTCAAGAACATTTTCGTCCCACAATAGAAGGATACCTCCCCTAGTCCCAGTGGTCGGGTATTGCGCAATTTTTTTGAGCCTATTACCACCGAAGGAGGCATAAACAAACTTGTCAACATTGTCAAGTTTCGTCTCTTGCAAACACACGAGCTCACACAAGGAGGTGGCAATTGTTGCACTGTCAGTTTCTCTTCTGGCCAGACAATTTAAACCACGGATGTTCCAACAGAGCGTGTTGATGGGCTGTATCGGCAAGGGACACACCATCATGCACATTGAGTTGACCATGTAGCCAAAGGGAACACTGAACCTAGCCATAGAAACAGATGTCCAACTGGACCAGTACAAGACCACATGTAGCCCAACATTTGGCAAAGCCATGCACCCCTGATACAACACACACACACCTAACAACGAAAGCAATGAAGTCACCCCACGATACATGAAGTGGTTGGACTAACATAATCAACTAAAATAGGCCTAGCATGCAAACTAGGGGATCAAGCCGTCGCCGATTGCGATACCATGCCTTCCTAGGCCAGAGAGCCATCTTGGACTAGCTCCAGTGCACACTCGCCACCATGGTCCAGCAGGGCATCCTTGACACCGTTGACATCAGCATTATCAAGGTGAAAAAACTCCCTCATGGCCATAATCACCTCTGGAGCCAGCTGCTCCTTGAAATTGGCTATGAAGTCGTTCAAGGTAGCCTCAGTAACGTCTTCTCCATCCCTGGTGATCCCATTGTGCGACAGACAAGCTTCTCCACCACCTTGGCTGCTCGAGCAGCAACAACACCCGCTCCTGCTCGTTTAACTCTTTGAAGTGAAAGGCCACCTTTGTTGGAGATTTTAACTCTTGCAAGTGTCTTCCGTCGAGCCATCGGAGGCTTGGGAGGAGGTGAAGCTGACGGGGCAAGGATGCCCAGCTGCCGTTCCTCAAAGATGGGCGCCAGGGCATCCTCTTTGTCTTTCGCAGTGCGACCGTGCACCAAAGAAGGGGTATGCGGCAGGAAGCCGACTCAGACGACTGGAACCCAGGTGGCCTAGACGGCGATAGAAGGGGCCGCACCATCGCCTCTAGCGAGTACAGTTCGAGTAGAGGCTGGCCGTGTGAAACGTGCAATAGGGGGAGCTCTGGGCCTCGTCGCGTTTAGAAGCAGGGCTTGGCGGTAGGACGGTTGTTGGGGAGAGCGGCAGAGACAACAGAGGGGTGCGCTCCTCGCGGGAGCGCTGCCTAGAGGAGCGAGGCGAGGTGTGATGGACGGGGCTGCGCCCATGCGCAAGCTCATGCATCGACAACTAGACGGAGAACAACTCATGGGTGCCAGTTGGCTCGTCGCTGCCCGAGCCGGAGCCTAGCAGGACAGTAGCGGAGCCGAGGCACACAAGGGGCGCGAGCACAACAATGTTGCCCTCCCACCGGTGCCTCTTCGAGCGATCCCTGGAGCGGTCCTGGCCATCACCAGGTGGCGCTCGCGTGCGTTGCAGGAGAGTGAGTGCCGCATCTTGGCACCCAGCCCTCCCGAGCTCATCCATCA
This sequence comes from Hordeum pubiflorum, assembly GCA_000582825.1. Classification (NCBI taxonomy): domain Eukaryota; kingdom Viridiplantae; phylum Streptophyta; class Magnoliopsida; order Poales; family Poaceae; genus Hordeum; species Hordeum pubiflorum. The sequence continues at coordinate 985 of CBMN010749901.1, read as the reverse complement.
ACATGCCCGCGCTGGCCGTCATGGTCGCCGTCATCATGACACCTGTCCGGGCACCACTCAACACAGCCCTGAGAAGGGCGGTGGTCACTTGGGATGCATGTGCCATCAACAAGCTTGTTGTACTGATACGTCTCCAACGTATNNACTTTTTCAAACACTTTTGCTCTGGTTTTGTGTAACAGCCCGAGACCGACGCTTCAGAAGATTCCCGTTTTATTCCGTTATCGCCGTGTGTTTTATTTGGTTGT
>CBMN010749895.1:0-16167 GCA_000582825.1 Hordeum pubiflorum | reverse complement strand
AATTCCTTGTTGATATGAGTAGTCTATCATTCCTATTAAGTCAGACTCTGACAAAACCGTGGGTTTTCCCGGTGTACATACAACAATCCAGCATGTGCAAATTTCCCGTTTGTTTCTGAACTCGTTGTTTCCCTCGTCAACATGTAAGATGGTGTGTCCGAGTGGTTAACTTTGTGTTGTGTAAATAATAATTCTCTAGTACGTTGAATTCATAATTCTTCGTGAGAAGGGCTTTCACTCCGCCAAGGACATTGTCGGTGGCCTCCAGCCTTGGGCACATGACGATGATCCTGATTTCCCCGCATATTAGCGAAACACATTTAAGGCTTCTTCCCTAAGTTCCATCTTAATATGTGACATGAAAGTTGAGCATCAAATCATTGTTTCGCGTGTTGTTGGCTTACTTGTGCTATCTTGTAATTTTTTGCTGCAAGTCTATTCCTACGGATTGGTACATCCAAAGAACTTGTGGAGCTCTAGTAAGACATTGCTGCAGTTTTACGGGCGCGAGACGTCCTGGTGAAGTTTCTGTGAAAGTTTTTTCATGTATACTCCTTCTGTCTCTTAAAGTTAGTTCAAAGGTGAGTCACTTATTTTGGACGGAGGGAGTACTTCGAGTTGTCATTCCTGACTGTTTCTGCTGCCAACCCTGATGGGTTTTAGCCGTCACAGAGATGATGTATCATGTTAGTATTTCAATTTTTCTTTGAAACCTAGTCCAATGAAAACATAAGGAATAGTATTCCCTTTGTCATGTGGTGCTACTGCCAGTGGAGCACAACCTAAAAAGTTTGGACTTTTTAGTGAATTAATAATTTACATGGATTTTAGTGGTGCCACAAGGATTTACGTGTGAACTCGATTCATGCATTGTGTAATAAAAAGGAGAATTTCTGTTGCAAGTAGTAGCATCTTTCGTGAATACTGTGTTTGCTCTCGTCCATCTCAATTTCTCTGGTAGGTTTCACAACTTTTGTGTGGAATTTTGTGACATGGTAAATACTCACCGTGTCCATACATTTAAAATTGTATAGACTTTTGAAATTAAATGCAAGGGGCTCTAATTCCACTTTCCTTCACTAGAAGATTGGTGTATCTATCTATTAATGCAAGGGGCTCTAATTCCATTCCAAAAACAAATGTGACTTACTGGGATTAGCATTTCTATAATTATTTGTTGCAATAATTCCTTGTGTCTAGTAATACACCTCATGATCATTTAAGATATTCATATATATCAAGCAAAGTACTTAAATATTTCATGAGATGTATTTCCAATATTTAAAATGCTCGAGAAAGGCACAAGTACATGGTTTGTTTGCATGATACATGGGTACAAGTATCAAAGTGCATTTATTTATCTCAAACTAACGATAGGCACCACGGGAACGAGTTATTGTAACAAGCAAAACCGGCAAAGGTATTATTAAAATAACTAATCTCTCCTCTCTTCTTCATGCATCTTTGCTGAAGGCGGGGAGAATTGAAATTCATTGACATGCTTCTTCCATCATACTAAGCCTGCAAAAAATGAAAAACAAATACAAAAGGAGTGTTAGATGAGCGATCAAATTAAATACACCAATATTATCAAGCATAAATAATGAGGCATCTAGACATAAAAGAGAGTCGACAGCTACAATATATCTTCGGTCCAGCAGGAAAATTAAGCAGCATAATATCAACAATTACATTGTTTCATTGAGCACAATCATTAGCTTTGTTCTGGTGGAAGAGCTAACAATACCACATGTTTCTATTAAGACAAGTTACATGACTTTATCCTCCACACAAGTTATGGAAAACACCTAGAGAGAAATATAAATATGTGTGACAACAATAGTACATGTTCCAAACAACACTCAGTGAAAAAAGCTTTCACATGATTACAACTCAAATTGCATACATAGACATAAATGTACCACATAGAAGGGGATACAATGATACTTAGTAGCATGAGAGAATATGAAGAAACCAGGCATCCTAATTCAAATTAAGATGGTTTATTAGATATATCTAGAAAGACAACTTTAATAAGTACCACAAGAACAATCTCATGGAGCTGCTATTGAATAGGGTTATTATGACTATTAAATTTTGTTAGACAGGAGTAGATCAAGGACATTATAGAGTAGTATGGGGATTAATTGTGAGCAAACTTTACCCAATGGTGAAACTTTCTCTTAACCTTCCAAGTGAGCCATCCAGGTTTATACACTTACGCTTCAGAATATATCAGCCCTTTGTTCATACAAGGACACAATGAGAAAACATATCAGCCTACCTTGTAAACAAAATGATACAATGAACAATTATGATAAGTTGATAACAAGAGAATAATGTGAGACGAAAAGAATTTACGTACCAAGCATGACAAATGAAACAAGTAATGATATGTTGGATTAGGCTATGAGGACCGGGGCTATAGCTATAGATGCCACATTCGTTAACTGGTTCAGACCAATATCCCCTACTAAGGTGGTATTCTACAAAGCGATTCTCCCTTGGTTCTTTGTAGACGATAGGTTCAACCATGATAGTAGGCAATGCCTTAGAGGAGAAACTCAGACTCCTTTATCTGAGGAAGAGGGCATGCTTTCCCATTCTTCTTACCTGAGTAAACCATCCCGCGGTAATATTCTCAAGGTTGTAAATGGAAATGGGTGGTCGAGAATCATCGGTATGGAAAACAAGGAGGACGATGTTCGAGTAACATTCTATCAGATGATAACCATAGACGAGTTTATTTGTCGGGCATGTGGCAATCAACTTTGGCCACGGTGGCGGTGAACCAGACTGCAAGGGTGGGTCAATCTGAAGAACTTGTGAACCATGAGATGCAGGATACTGCACCAAGTATAACTTTCCTTGACATGGCAACACTTTCATGTTTAACGGAAGATCCTAGCTCGCCCTGGTCCATTGCTTGTCTTGGGAGGTAGCATAGGCCAACTTTGATAAATGATGTAAGAAATTCATGATGGTGGTGGTACCATCATTGTTGCAGAAGACATCAGTAGACATGCCATGTTTGAGGAGACAGCGGTAGCATAGGCCAACTGTGATCTCAAATTGTTTCACCACTTGTGTGCGTAGGGTGGAGAGTGGTGGGAGCTCAGCGATGTCACTAGTGAAAGGGTTGAGGAGGAGAATGGCGGACCCCTCGTTCCTCTGGAGGAGGAGGAGGAGGAGGCCGTTCACGGAGTCAAGAATGTAGTGGTTCTTGAATGACAGGAGCTTGACATGTACCAAGGTCCCCTTTTCAAGGTTGAAAAAGCGACCCCCCCCCCCGGCTTGTAGTGGCAAGGGTGGAGGTCGTGACCCTCGGGGCAACATCGTCCAGCGATGCGGGTGGAAACGAGGATCAGTGATGCCACGACCGCGTGGGCAAATAGTGATGTACCGCCAATTTTTGCAGACAGCTCGAAGGCGAACATAGTCCATCAAGTCACCATCTAGAAGGTGCCAGGCTACCATGAGAAGCAAATCTACATGCGGTGATGATGCCCATGGAGAGTTGTAGGGCACCACTGTGACATCATCTGAGGTTACCACCATAGAGTGGTGTGGCTTCCTTGTGCACACGACCATGGCAGGAGGCATCTCTATGTTCTTGAGTTGTAGTTCGGTTAACTAAGTATTGAAATAGCTCATACCCAACGCACATTAAGTCAAGTGACCCCTATCACAATGAAGAAGGAATCAACATAACATTAGCTTTGGAAAGAAAAACATTCAATTATAAATATTTTTGTCTCCAATAATTGTTGTCTAATTGGAGAAGCATTCAGCATAACCCAAACCTACAAACTAACTATACATCCAAGTAAATTATATTTCCTACCAATTATACTACTCATCAATGCTTACTACAATGAACAAAATCATATGATTAAAGGAAAATGCTATATCCATGGTTTCCACGTATTTGACCAAATTACAGATTTCGGCTAAAAAATTAGGAGATAAGGCAAAATACCTCTAGAAATATAAAGGAGTAGAAATCCACAGATAATGACTAACTTGATCGGTTTTGAGAGAGGTCTGATAGAGGGAGAGAGGGAAGACGAGAAAGGGGGCAATTGCTCTCGCTCTTTGGGGGTGTGGGTTGGAAGGAAAGATTGTGGTCGCCTGGGGGTTTGTGTGGGTAGAACCACACGTGTCTGGCTAGGATACTTATCCCTTTGCTATGTCATCAATGTAGTTAGTTTTAATGAAATCGGTAACTAAACATGTGTAAATCTTCATTGATGATGTATCCATTTCTATGAGTACCAGAGACGCCAACAGTGTATTCAAAGAGTAAAGGCAGAATTTTGAAGAGTAAAGGGCATGTCCAAAGAGGGGTGCAAGACCCGACATCGATTGCTAATTATAAAGCATCATTAACCTTAAGCATGTACTAATTAGGGGCTAATGAAACCAAACATTCCCCTAATCAAACAATAGTGTCAATCAGGTCAAACAACACCCCTCATCACACAGGTTAAAATCCAAACGATTCTTGTCCAAATGTAGAAGCGGTCAACATAATATTAAATCTGGAAAGAAAAAAATCAATAATAAATATATATTTTCTAAAATAATTCATGTCTAAATGGAGAAACCTTCAACATAAGCTAACCCATACAAGTACATGAGTGTTTCCTTCCCAATATACTACTCACCAATGCCACATAGATTAAATTCCACCAAATAGATTTTAAGGTAGGTCTAGGGTTTCCACGAATGAAATTCCACCAAATTGTAAGATTTTATCAAAGAAATTGATGAAAGATAGGCCAAAATACTTGTAGGGACAGATAGGAGTAGAAATCCACAAACAAAACAACTAACTTGATCGAATTTGAGAGGGATCTGATGGAGGGAGGGAGGGAGGAGAGAGAGGAGGGCTAAAACTCTCACTCTTTGTGCGGGTATGGGTGGGGAAGAGAACGTGGTCACCTTGGGGATGGAAGGGTGGGCCGTCCATGGTTGCCTAGTATACTTATCCCTTGGTTTTGACATCAATGTAATTAATGTTGAGGAAACAGCACGTCGACCCTGCTGAAAGAGGAGCAAGACACCTTTCTAAGGAAGCAGTGTACAACCCACTTCAGGGACGCATGGGTAGGATGGGGGCCTTTCCTGGCCCTAGCCTAGCCCACAAGGAGTTGCTGGCCTAGCGATGGAACGAGCCATCAAGAGAGTTTGTATACATATGTGCTTAAAACTAGCACATTGCATTGTCATATAGAAAGTTTGTATATATACCACATATGGCGTGGTGAACGAAAAGACTTAATTAAAATCTTTAGCACCCATACTAAACATTGTCATATGCATGACTCCCGTGTAGATCAAATCTACATGTCCTCTACTTTGCCAAAAATCACTTTATTGATTAAGGTGGAACCCAAATAATTGAGATAGCACATCGTTGATATGAGAACTAGCGTACTAGGAGTAGCGTAGAAGGATTGGAGATAGACAGAACTTTATAACAAAATTCCACCATGCCACCAAAAACAGAATAAACTCAAATTCAAGGGGACGAACAAGAACATCAAGTAATAAAACATCCGCTACTTTTCAACGTGTTCTCCGCGGCGGCCGCCACGGGATCCTTGCTCGTGAACTCGCCGTTGATCTGGCCTTTTGCAAATCGGTGATGCGCGAGGAGGCCGAGGTTGTAACATTGCTCCTCTTGTGCGTGTCAGAAAACCGACACGGCTGCGGCGCCGGCTGCTCCTCCACCATGACGATGTTAAAGTGCGCCCGCGCCTATTCCATGGTGAAGCCGGCATGGACCGGAGTTGGCCGGGGCGCCGGCTTGTCGTCGGAGGCCTCCTGCGTCATCGGGTCATCGTTGGAGACCTCCGCATTCTCGGATTGCGAACGATGTCGAGAATGCGGAGGTCTCCGACGATGACCCGATGACGGAACTTCAATGTCGGCTCCAGTGAGAGGTTGCATCTACGCCAAGCCGGCATGAATGCGGGGTTAGCGCCCTGGAGCGGCGCTGACCGGCATGAATGTACAGCAACTGCTTCGCACAGAAGAGTTTTGGATGGTTTTGGGTGGCTGACACTAATTGACAACGGTCCGGACGCCCGCAAAGACTAGTGGTTTGTGTCCGCTTTGAGGGAAAACGGACGTCCGGACCGATGAATACTATGTTGAACACAAACTGCATTCGGATCCCTCGGTCTAGACACCCCGCCGCGCGGTTTGACGGTCCACACTGAAGATGCCCTTAGTACTTAGATTATAGATTCGCCGCGTCTTAGAGCACAACAATCATCTGGCATATTGGCTAACATAAATTGTTAATCGGTAGCAACGCAGCGTGCAGTTAATTAGCTACTGGAATTAACGACTCAGTTTCTGGAAAAAGACGAAGCTAGCGGAGAGAAACCGCGGGCAGGTGGCATGATCAGGAGAAGTCATGCAGCAAGCATGCATCCCGTGCACGTACCTCCGGACTAAATAAAGCGACCCGCGCGCAATGGAGCACGTTACGCTCATCATATCCATGGCATGGCATGGCACTGCCCTACCCTACCCCTGCCATGCCATCACGCAGCGATCCGATTCGATCCCCGGCTCAGAAGTCAGAATCGGGGCGATAGCGATACGCCCATCGGAGCATCCGTACGTCCGCTTCGTCTCGCCGCCCGCCCACCACCCACGTACGCTCGCCATCTATATAAACCCATGCACCCCCACCTCCAACGGTTCAGCACTAGCTAGCTCTCTCCGCCCATCGCCCGTTTGTTTCGAATTAGCGAGTGTGTGAGGGAGATCTTGAGGGAGGGTCGGCATGGGTCTCCCGCTTGAGCAGTGGCGCGACGGCGAGGCGGCGGACAGCGGGGGCGGCAAGCAGGGGGAGGCCTCCGGGTGCAGGACGCCGAGCGGCTCCAAGGCCCGCGCGGCCGCCGACGGGGGCTGCCCGGCGCCTCCGAGGAAGAGGAGGGCCGCGCCCGGGGCCGTCTCGCAAGGCGGCAGGGGCTTCTACGCCGGCGCCGACGTCGAAGCCTTCTTCGTCGCAAACAACCTCTAGCCTAGCCTAGACCCTATCAAGCAACATGCAACTGCAAAGTCCTCACCACCGATCATGATCTAGCTTCAGTGTATGGTGCACAAGGTTGGGGTGCTTACTTAGCTAGCTAAGTAAGTGATTTGCCTTAGTATGTACATTGCCTCTCGGCAGCTGTGGGTTTAGTACTTAGTAGTAGTATGTGTCTACGCACCCCTGCATATGTTTTACTAGTTTGTGTGTGTCAACGGTAGGTCGTCTGTTGCGTGTCTTTGGTTTCTGTAAGATATATTTGTGTGAACTAGCTAGGTGGAGTTTCTGTTTGCCTTTATGAGCAGAATTATATATGCTTGGTCGATTTGCTGAGATTTTCCCGTGAAAATTCTTCTCTTTTACGTCGGCAAGTTTTGTGTCCAAGGGTGTTCATGGCACCTTGATATCAAACTTCAGAGACAAAATCGGTACCCGACCTGCTCTCACGATTTACCATGTAAAATGTAACGCAAACACGCAAATGATTACGAAAAATTATGTGCGCCACTGCGCCTGCACGTCACAATCCAGAGGCGAAAGCTTTCTTCCATTATCTTACAAAGTATAATAAAGGTACCTAAGCAAACGGCGGACCCAATATTCATGCTTCATGCACAACACTCTTTTTTATTCCTTTCGTTCAAAATGCATTTCTATCATGTTCTACAAAGAATATGATATCTGTACTACATATCCATGATATGTTTCTACATTTTGGTCATGAGCTATGTCACTCATGGTGAACCATATACTCCCTCTGTAGGATCTAAACACTCTTATATTAGCTGACAGAGGAAGTACAAGATGTCACAAGGTGGCAGTATCTCATACCGATCTTCACTGGCTTTGGCCCGATCGGATTTTAGTCTTGCATGCCATCGTTGGAACTGAGCAAGTGAGCATGCATGAACCTGCGCCTTGTTCTTGAAGAAAAAGCATGAACCTGCCTCAGCTACCAGCTAGAAGCACAAACCACCATCCATATATACAACACAGGAAGTAGTAGTGTGCAAGCTAGCTAGCTACGCATGCATGCATGGACACGAAAGGGATACTTTTCACATTAAAAAGAACTTTCCACATTCAGGTGCTGCACCAGCCCGGCCACATGAGAGAGAGAGATGCTCTCTACGAGGGTAGTCGAGAGGGACCCGGTTCGGTTGGAGTGTGCATGTGAAATAACCCACTGCAGTGAGAGCATATTCAAGAGAGACGCTACATGAGCCGTGCTGAAAAAGATTCCTACATAGCTCACGCGCGATTAAAAATAACGTTTCAACAGAAACTGTAAAATAAAGCACGCACAAAAACGAAGCTGTAAATTTAGTGCACGCGGGCTGCGGGGCTGTAAATTTGAGGCGCCTGCTTGTGCACATGGGCTGCTACATGTGGGGCCATCGAGTTGGGCGCTGTGTTTTTGTGCGTCAGTTAAACCTACCGTGCGCAAAAACATTATTTCAGCGTTGCAAAAAAAATTTAGTGCGTTGCGCTAGCGCGCGTCCGTTGGAGATGCTCTAAAGATCTTGTACCCATTGCTGAAAGCTAGCAGAGCTCCATGCAGAGGAACCGGCAGCCCTCGAGGCAAGCGTTCAGACTTGCGATGGTTGCTGCTGCGACGTCATGGCGCAAAAGAGTTTGTTACGATCCTGATCCGATCCACCATCTTTTGAAAGTCTTCCTGGTCGATCTATGGCCTACCCACCGTGGTTGATTTTCCTTACAGCCATGACGGCCAGTAGTGTTCTAATGTCAGACTTGAATCGGTACCCAGCCTGCTCTCCAGGCAAAGGCCCAGGCTTTAGATGGGTAACTAACCAACCCACCGGCCGGCCGGCCGGCCGGCGTCGAGGTAAGTAAAAGGTTCAGAGTCTCACATGCGAGCACGTAGGTCAGACACTCATACCGCGAAGGAAGTTGTTGCGATCCTCTCACTTTTGAAAAGCTATGGCAGTGCCAAGTTTTCTCATGCATGCAGCAACGACGATCTGCAGTGCAGTGTGCGGTCCTGTGGCTGTGAGCCCGGCCGTATACGCAGCCACAACCGCGTGAGTGAGATTCAGCGTCCTGCCTTTTCCTACGGCTGATGAATCATTTGCCAACTGTTGTATGCGGTACCTTCTCAGCTGAGCTTATCCACCTGAGAATCTCCATCGGTGCATGCATGAGATCAAAGATCAAGTTAAAATCCCGGCGGGTCAGCAGTGCAGCTACTATGGCTACTACTCCTGCCAGCAGCAAAGAGCAAACGAAGATCCTGAAAAGCTATATATGTGCACGTACGTATGAGTTATTTCCTTGCTTGTGCATCCGGTTAATATATACGATGTGAATATGTGATGTAGACCGTAGTGCCACTCAACTGCAGGTAGCCAGGACGAGGTCTGACAAATGTACAAACCGATCCATCACGTGCCCTGTACCTGCAACTAATATATTCCTGCCGATATTCCTGCTGGCTGGACTGTCATATGCAGAGCAGCTCCTTAGGTGTCAGCACAACAACATGATGCATGCCTACTTAAATATATACTCCCTCCATTCCATAATATAGTACCCTATTTTTAAGTTTTATGTTTGATCGTAAATTTAAACAACATGAACGATTGCGACGGAAGCAAAAACAGTACCATTGAAACTTCATTCGAATACGAATTCAGTGGTATAACTTTTGCTCCCAACGCAATCGGTCTCGTTGGTTAAATGTATGGTCAAACTTAGAATTTGAAAAACGCGGACGCACTACATTGTTGAATGTAGGAAGTACTACTCCCTTCATTTCAAAAATATAAAGTGTTTTTTTTTTAAAAAAAGTCAAATATTTTATGTTTGGTCAACTTTACAGAGAATTTTACTACTCAAATTTAAAATAAAATCATGACACTTATTAAACATTGACACACAACTCCACCCTGATCCGATTGCATGTCCATCCTCGACACACAGCTTGGCTCGCCCCACACCCTCAGTTGCATGTCCATCCTCGACATGAAACTTGTGTCTCTTCCCAGACCTCGACCTAGTTGCATGCCCATTCTTAACATGCAACTTCAACATGACAGAACTAGTTGCATGTGAAATCTTGCCATGCAACTTCACTGACCCGGTTGCATGTCTACCTTCGACATGTAACTTACCTCGACTTGATCTATTGCATGACAAAACCTTGATACACAGCTCCACATCTATCCAGTTGCATGCCAACCCTCGTCACACAACTTTCACCAAACCTAACCCAGCTGCATGTCCATCCTCAAGGCATAACTAGGCCACGCATGAGCTAGTTGCATGTTCATCCTCGACACGCAACTTTCCTTGACCTGAACAAGTTGCATATCCACCCTTACACGCAACTTGCCCAGACCCAAGCCAGCTGCATGTTCACCCTTGACACGTAGCTTGCCCCCGACCCGACCTAGTTGCATGTAACACGTGACTACAACTTCAAATGCGGCCAATTTAAACATTTTTACATATGTGATAAAAAAATTAAATAGCATTGAACATGTTTTGAATGGACAACCAATACTAAAACACGTGGTTAATATTTTTAATTACAAGTAAAAAAATCTTTAAAAATAGGATGAATATTTTTTTGAATAATGTTAAACTGTATGTTATGCATGATGACCATTTTTAAATGGATGATAAACAATTTAAAACAATCTTGACCATTCTTGCAAGAAGAACATTGTTTAAATACCCGGTGGACGTTTTTAAGTACAGTTTGAACATAATTTTTTCTAAATAATGTTGAACAATTTTTAAGTGTGTGATGAACATTTTAAATTCATGGTGAACATTAAATTTGCGAGCTTTATTTAGTTCCATTGACATTTTTAAGTTTCACAGATATTTTAAAAATTACGAATATTTATTAATTTACTCATTTAAAAACATGAATTTAATTTACTAATATTTTTTACTTGTTCAGACAATGCACACGTTTGGTGTGCCTTTTCCCGTACAACCTGTGATGTCCCTTGTTTTCCACAAGAAAACATCGTGTGGCTAAAAAAAAGAACGTACACCTGCCTTTGTGTTTGTTGATTATCTGTCTGTGTTTGTGTTTTACCTAGGTTGTCCTAATAGAAAGGTAAAAAAGTCCATCCCAATTAGGACATCGCACACAACCACAAAAGATAATCAACAAAGAGAGCACCTATTTGACACCCGAGGAGGCTCCGCCTGAAGCCAGTAAAATGGTCCGGCCTGTGGGTGGTTTTTATTTTTGTTCTTCTTTTTTAGTTGGTTTTTCACCCAAAAAACGGCTGTTGTTTTCAAGAGCTAGATATTTCAGAATTTATTTAAAGCATAAAAATACATTTTATAAAATTATTCCGCATGTGTTTATAAAAAACTCAATGTCTAATTTAAAAGTTTAAAGTATTAAAAGAATGTTCATCATAAAATAATAATTTTTCACTCTATATTAATGGTATTTAATTTATATTACAAAAATATTTATCGTATATTGGAAAAATTATTAGTCTGTATTCCAAAAAGTTTGATTGTATACTAAAGAAACTTCAGTCTGTATTCAAAAAATGTTCACGTATATTACAAAAATGTTCACCGTACATTGGAAAAACTACAAAAGAAAGGGGAAATAAAAAGGAAGAAAAACCAAATCTGTAAAGTCAAAATAAAATCAAATAAAGAAAGAATAAAGAAAAAGCCGAAACACAAAACCACATACATAAAAACCAACTTCCAGTGAACGAACAAAAACAGGCAGGAAGAAGCAGAAAGAAAACCGCATACAAAAAATAACATAAAAGCAACAAAAACGAAAACAAACAAAACTACAGCGAATAACTGACAGTGTGCACGACAAAAACTGGGCCAACCCTTGTCGCTCGCTTGCGAGCAATGCAACTTCTACATGCCACTCTCAGCGGCAAATAGGAGCGGAAAATAGGATCCACCCTCTACGAATGATAAAGAAAGAAGCTAGGAGGAGGAGGAGGAAATGGGGTAAAAGAGAGATCTACTATTGGACGCATTCAACGCCGGTTAGCGCGCACTACTATATCCCTCTGCAAGTGAGACATGTCGTCGGTTCGCTTCAAGGGTCTCCCGAAAACATGTTCTTGATATATTTCAAAAATTAATAAACATATATAAAAATGTTCTTGATTTATTTGAAAATGTAGAACATGTATTAAAAAAATTAAACATAAATCAATACTTTTTAAACAAATTGGTAATGTATAAAAATGTTAATTATGTAAATCAAAAAACTTAAACATGTATTTAAAAATGTTACTGGTATATACCAAAAATATACAATGTGTATGAAGGAAGTAGTCATCAAACATATTTTTTTAAATATTTAATCATGTATTTGAAAATTGTTAAACATGCATAAAAAATTCCTTATTAGTACGAAAAATTGTACTAATATGTATAAAAATATAAACATGTGTTGAAGAAAAAATGATGAAATGGGTGAAAACTAAAGAAACGGAAGAAAGAAAGAAAGAAACAAAAAAAAGGAGAAACCAAAGAAAGAAAGAAAGAAAAACAAAAAAACATTAAAGCAAAAAAACCAATTAAAAATGAAGAAAAAGTAACAAAAGAAAAATTTGTAAAAACCGTGAAAGAACAAAGAAAAACCAAAAACCAAAGAAAACTGTAAAGAAACGAAAAAACACTAAAAAGGGAAGGAAAAACAAAGGTAAAAATAATGCAAAAAGGAAAAACCAGTAAACAAAAAAAACTGTAAAGAAACAAAGAAAACTGAAAAAAAAAGCGAGGAAAAAAAGTCAAACGAAACTACAACTATAGCTAACGATTGAACGTGAACTTAGAACGCAAACGAACAACAAATGAAAGGGGTCGGCCGAGCTTATGATGGGGAACGAAAGGGTTTAGCGAGACGGAAGCTAACTCACTATAAGCGAGGTATTGTCTTTGCGCTGGTTAGCGCGCTGGCACTGGCACGCCCCTCAAGAGTGGGCCGGCCCAACCAGCGAGCACTCGCTCTGTGGCGTGCTTTCGTCTGCTCAATCCGGTGATCTTGATTTCGTCGACATTGTGACGACGTAATAAAGCTTTGTGAGATTCACAGAAAAAATAAAATACCAGAAATCAAAAAATAAAAATAAAAACATCCAGTAAAAAATAAAGCCAGAAAAACCGGCAACAAAAAGAATAGAAAAAAAACCGGAGCCTGGAAACACGGCTACATTTTTTTTACCTTTTTTCCTTTTCGAGAAGCACATTTTGTTTTTTAGGAAGCACAACTGTGTTTCTTGTGAAAGCAAAACTTAGCTTCTCTTAAAGCATATATTTCTTTTCTTTTTCATGTGTCTCACGGAGGAAGATCTGTGCTTTCAGGAGAAGCAACTTTGTGCTTCTATGGAAAGCAAATTTTTCGCGAGAAGGACATCTGTGCTTTCACGAGAAACAAATGTGTGCTTATCATGGAGGCACATTTTGTTTGGAAGAAGCACAAACGTTGTTCGCAAAACGACAAGACAATTTTTTTTTCTGTTTCAACATAGCGAAAACCTGGCAAAAATCAAAAGGCCAAAAGAATTCAAAAGAAAAATTCAAACCTGAAAACACTTTTAGAAAAAAAAAGACTAAAATCCAGAATGAGCGTCGACCACGCTTCACGTGACGGCAGCTAGGTGCGCTACTTGGCGCGCTCGCACGAGTGACCCTTCCAAAAGCCCCTCAAAGGGTAATCCTTGGATAGTTGCTCTGGTGGTCTACAACGAAAGAACTTACTATTAAGGCGTCAAGTAAGGATTGACTTAAAAAATGATGAGTCATCTTTGATGACTTAATTATGTCACATCTAGATGCATCCTAGACAGACCAATAAATAATCATACACCGTCAAAATAATAACACCATTAAATCATGTCACCTCGCAAAAAAATCATGTCCTCACTATAAGTAATCACTTAATTCATAAATATAAAATATGAAATATTCACAAATTGCCTAACCTAGAACATGGTACAATCAAAGATTGAATAAACTAGAACATGTTAACTATGTAGACAATGGGATGACAGCGTTGGTTGAGTCGACGATCGCCTACGACAAAGTCGGAGTTTATGGATGACGATGACGTCTGCCTACTGTCTTGGCGAGGCCCTTTTTGGAATGGTATGCTTAGCGGTTGTGATGGTTTCCGTCTGGTTTTTTATAATTAACCAAACATTTCGGTTTTCGGCCAATCTATTTTAATTAATCGAGTAACTCTTTTCTTCTTAATGAATGCAATAAGTAGGAATGATCCTATATTGACTGCAATAGACTAGAGTCAAGGACTGAAGAAATTACCAACATAAAGAGTGAATTACAGTACAAATATAATGTATTATTTATTCTACAACAAACTATCATCCAATTGTGTTTGAACAAATATCGTAGTTCCTCCTTCGGATGTTAGCAACCCCATGGCAGTGACGCTGCTGCGTCATGGTCTTAGCCATCTCCAGCCGCAGCTGCGGCCGCGGCCTCCGCCTGCTTCATCTTGGCGAGCTCGACCAGCCTCGTCGGGACGTCCGCCATGACCGCCTTGGTCGCGTCCAGCGCGCCGAAGCGCTCCAACCATGCCGCCAGGAGCGGGACCCTACCGACATCGAAGAGCCTCGTACCGGAGAGCGCCTCCGTCCCGTAGACCCACGGCACGGCCCCGCCCAGCACGACATCGACGTACCCGACGTCGTCGCCACCGAAGAAGCTCCCGCCCTTGGAGCACTCCTTCAGGCCTCCCTCCAGGACATCCACCGCCGCCAGCGTCTGCTCCATCCACTCGGCCTTCTCCTCCTCGGTCTTAGCCGTGAACACCTTTTGCCATGGCGCCACCAGCTGCACGGACGCCAACATACATATAACATCTCCGACATGACTGATTTTTCATCATCCATAATTACACAACAGTGCACCGTATCTAGTAAGCACCTTGTCTCCGATGAAAGCTGCCCAGAAGCGGGCGACGGCGCGTTCGTGGGGGTTGGTGGGGAGGAGGGCCAGCCCGCCGAAGGCCTCGTCGACGTACTGCACGATGACCAGCGACTCGCAGACTGTCCTGCCGTTGTGGATGAGCACCGGCACCGCCTTGTGCACGGGGTTGGAGCGCAGGAGGAGGTCGCTCTTGTTGCCGAGGTCCTCATGGACGTTCTCGAAGCTCACACCCTTGAAGCCGAGCGCAATCTGCGCTCGCAGGACGAACGGGCTCGCCCACGTGCCCAGCAGCTTCACCTCTTCTTCGCCTCCGGCCATCTTGTGGTACCCTACTAGTACTTGTGTGTGCGTCTGATCCAAGGTCTGAACTGTAGTAATCTAGGAGTAGTTGTGCTATGTGTTCGTACGTGTTGAAGAGGAGCTAGCTGTGTGTATATAAGTTTGTGTATAGGTCTTCTTATTTTCCACTTCAACGTTTGACCAGATCGGTGCTTCACTACTAAGCTGGATTTATGAGTAAGACTTCTTATTTCCTATTTTCTTGACGTTGGTCTTCTTATTTTCCACTTCAATATTTGACCAGATCGATTGCTTCACTACTAAGCTGGATTTTTTTCAACGTCTGAAAAACGTGCAAACAACATTGCAAATGTCCATCTTGGAGAATATGCCGAGGAAGTGCCCTGCCCCACCTGTATGATTCGATCACGGTGTTTCTCCCGTTTTAACATCGTTAGAGCATCGTCCGCGGGCACTGACCGAACATTCCTTAAATATCTCTTTGTATTCAAATAATTTATATATGAAATCTTAAAACCATACAAATCACATAAGTAAGACATCTACGACCAGCTAAATCCGTTCTAGGCTATTCGTTGTTGACGGAGATGTCCGCTATCTCCGTTCCGCCTGCTTCATCTTGACGAACATAGTAAGCCCTTTAGAAACCGAAGCATCTCAGAGGAAGACGCATAGTTCGAGAAGGAACATGTCAGGTTTGAGGGTGAACCAATAGTTACTTCACTACGGGAGAGCCGCAAGGTGCCGACGGCAATACGCCGTCGGCATAGTCCATAAAGCCGTCGGCACAGAGTTCGGGGCGACGGCCCATTTTAGCCGTCGGCGTATAGACCGTCGGCAGAGGAAGAGGTGGGCCCTGACGGCCGTCAGGCAGGCGAGGAGATACGCCG
>CBMN010749893.1:0-11296 GCA_000582825.1 Hordeum pubiflorum | reverse complement strand
TGGCAGCATGATCTTAGGATCCCCCCCCCCCCCCCCCCCGAGGCGTTATACATACTCTACGTGTTTATTTGTATCTCGTTTTTTTTTGTTTATGTGAGAGAATACTGTTTGGTTGTGTGCATCTTAGTTATGCAGAGACCGGATGTAATGCTTAAATCTTTTAAGTAATAAAGCGTTTCTTTTCAAAAAATATGTTCATGTCGGAGCCTGGGTGGCAGGCCTTGGAGCTGGGCCATTTCGTACCCTTAAAGCTCAAAGCTACAATAATAAGCAGTAACAATATTACTGCACAATAGGCACAGTCAAGGCCCCTTGTTGGCCCCTGATCGTAATGATAGGTGTAGGCGTCGCTTTTGGTTAATACTTCCTCCGTTTCCTTTTACTCCGCGTATAAAGTTTGGTCAAAATCAAACTATACAATGTTTAACTAAAATTACATAAAAATATATGAACATCTACAATACTAAAACCATATAGTATGAAAATACATTTCGTGGTGCATCTGATAATATTGGTTTCATATTGTGATGTTGATATTTTTTAATATAAAGTTAGTTAAACTTTACAAAGTTTGACTTTAACCAAACCTTATATGCAGACTGAAAAGAAACGGAGGAAGTATATTTACGGCAACGTCGCCCCGAGTGAACTGTCATTCTCTATGTGAAGTCATTCGAATCTGTTGTGGGGCCATAATCTGCAAGTGTTTCCTCAAAAACCCGATCTTACCGAACGCTCGAGAATTGTCATGTAAAAAAAATGACATGCTATTGTATAAAAATTTGTCATGTTGTAAAGAAAAAACATCACACTAACACTAACAGAAAGATTGTCAAAAACTTGTCATGCTGCGGCAGAGTAATTGCCATGCATTTTTGGTGATTTGCCATGATGCAATATGAAGAATTATCATCTTAAAAAAAAAAAATTCCAAGTTGTTCAGTATTTGCCATACCGGCAGAAGAATATTGTCATGCTACATCAAAGAATCAAAGAAAACTGGTGAAAATTGTCATGCTCTAAAAACAAAATTTGCTATCCCGGTTTGACATAGTGAATGAACCATTTAGTGTCGTTAGCTCGTAGTTCGCTCAGATTGATATCATGAACGAAACATTTGATGTTGTCAATTTGTAGTTCGCTCAGAGGGGTGTGAGAGCAAACAACGATTTTCACATGTCTCGTGTTAAGATTCGTACATAGAAATTAAACGTGTCACAATATCTCTAATAAATGATCTTCAATAAATAATGAAGATGCAAAAATAACTAGTTTTTACATCCCCACCACGAGACCACCTCCACGTTGGCCGCCCCACACCCGCTGCCGCGTCGCCCGTCCATCGGACCCCACCACACCCCGTCACCACCAGATCCGGCCTACCCACTCCCCCCGTCCCCCTCGCCGCTCTCTGCCTGAAAATTGGCAGCATCGGCCTTTTTCTTCGCCGCCGCTGCTTTTCCGCCTGAAAATTGGCCGCGTCGGCCGTTTTTTCGCCACCGTGCCGCTTTCGGACTCGAGTTGCACACCCACTGTCACGCCGCCACTGCTTTTCCGCCGCTCCATTCGAGCTTCTTGCGCCGCTTTGTTATCGCTAATCCGTTGTCCAATTCGACCCCCATCGGCGGCCATTTGAAGGCAGAGGCTCGGGCGCCGCGCCACTCCTTGTCGCTCGTCCCCGGCGCTCGTCTCGAAGCTCGGCCGTCGCCGCTCAGTCCGCAGACTCACCGCCGCCATGCCGTCGTTGAACTAGTTTACATTTTCAAGTACATCATCTATTGTTGGAGTTAAAGATGTAAAAAAACATTTTTTGATGACATAAATTATACAACACCTATTTTTACAACTCGAAATGTACATCATATATTGAAGATGCTCTCACAACGCGCTCGGTGTTAACACAACCTCTGAGCTGAGGTCAGATCGTTAACCTTTGGGAAGATACAAACAGTGTATCTGTTGTACATTTAATTGGCTGTCCCCTCTGAAAATGCAAAAAAGGCATACATACATACATACGGTTTTGACGACTGTGCTAGAGTTTAGGATGGTGAAAATGTCCGCCACGGTGACGTACCCCACCTATCATGGAGAAGATGGAGTCGTGGCTGTGGTCATGATACTAGTACCTGCCACCTAGTTGTGCACCACCCACCCACCCTAGCATCATCGTGATCAAGTGGCCGTCGTGCGCGCGCCTTTGCCCCCGAAACCCAATGAACGGAACCGGCCAGAGGCACGCGTTTATCCTCGTAGTGCTACAGTAGTATGGTCCTGTAGGCTATAGCTCGTTACGGAGCGCGGCAGGTGGCACCGCCCTCGAGTCCCAGGCTCCCAGCACTAGCAGCAGTAACTTGCTGCCAGCCATGTAGTGTAGATATTGGTCAGGTTCCGGGACGTACTCTACTACCCTGCAGAGGTTGAAACTTGATGAGAGTTGAAACCTATGGGCGCGCGTCGGTCAGACCAGACCAACCCAAACAAATTCATTCACCGAAAAGAAAAGAGAGAGGCCCCCACCTCCCCCGACAAGCGTGCAGTGCACCGCCTCTGCTTTCCTTCTGGTGTGCAGCTGGACTCTGTCCCGTCCCGGGCGCCATCAGTGCGATCCATCCATACATACGCAGACGCAGACGGCCTGAAACTCAGGCACCGCACCGCACGGCCCCAGGGAAGTTACGTGCCTTTACTTCGGAGCCGTAGCTTGCGAATGCGAATGGAATCCAATACGAGGTGCAATTTCGTCACAATCGAAGATGACTCGTATTTTTCAATCGAAAGGGGAGAGCTTCTTTTGCTCACCTTTTCAGTGACGACCGACAAAAAAGTTGGCGTCAATAGTTACTACCACGCCCATCAATCAAAGAATGGAAAAGAGAGAGGGATCGAGATGAAACATTTCGTTATCAAAATTGCCTTTAAGCATCAATGCGCTTTGGATCTGTGTGCCCACCGTCACCGATGGCGGATGGGGAATGGGACGTTGCGCTTCAAGGCGCTGGGCTAGACGAGTATCATCTGGAAGAAGAGGTCGTTCCAGATGTCGATGGGCCCGGGGAGGCACCAATGGATGCAGTCGTTGTAGAGCTGCACCTTCTCGTTGGGCCAGTGGCCGTAGCGGCTGGGGTGGCCGTCGGGCCGCATCAGCATGGCGGCGGTGGCGTCCATGAGCATCAGCCGCAGCCCCTTGGCCCGCGCCGTCTTCTCCGCCGCGCGGTACTCCTCCATCTGCGCCGTGTAGAAGTGCAGGTCCCGGCCCTCCATGGCCACCGTCTGGTTCCCCCGGAGCGGCTCCGTGCGCCGGCAGTTGCCGCCCTGGTCCCACGTCCCGTTCTCGAAGTGCGACATGGGCGACAGCATCCGCACGATCACCCGCCCCTTCACCTTGCCCTCGAGGGCGTTGATGGCCTGCAGCGCCACCCGCCACGCCTTGCGCTGCGAGTAGTAGAGCGTCAGGTCCGGCACGCCGTACTGCCGGCTGCAGAAGCTGCACCCGATGAGCCGCCGCTTCTCGTAGAAGAGCGAGGGGCGGGAGAACCAGTTGGCCGCCGACACCAGCACGTAGTCGAACCGGGGCACCTGCGACACCCACTTGTCGTCGGGTTCGTCAAGGTAGAGGCTGTAGTGCCCCGTGTGCGCCGGGTCGTCGTGGTCGGGCTCCCGCGCCCGCACCAGGAACGGCGACCAGAACATGTTGATGGTGAAGTTGTACGCCCGGTAGTGGTACACCTTGTTCTGATCCGTCGGGTTGGCCGAGATGTCCTTGGGATACGCAACCTGCACTTCAAAAGATAGGTCTCAGGCGAGTGCGCAAACATGGCAGCCTCAAAGGAGAAGGAAAATGAAAATGTGCGTGCCGTGCCTGTGAGAGGAGGCAGAGCAGGGACTGCATGTGGTTGCGGGCCAGCGAGTCGCCGACGAAGGCCAGGGACTTGTGGCGGACGAACTGGAGGAACTGGACGGGGTCGAAGCGCGGCAGCTCGCAGCCGGACGGCCTCCACCGCCACTTGAGGAAGCCGAGGTCCGGGCGGCCGTACTTGAGGCAGTTCTGGTGCTCCTGGATCATGCCGCACGTCTTGTGGTTGTAGTAGGGCGCCTCCGCGTCGGGCACCCACTCGCCGCGGAAGATGTCGCAGTACTTCATCACGCTCACCACCGGCGCGGAGGACGCCAGCTTGGTGGCGCGCGGCACGCCCACGCCGGTCAGCCCGAAGTACTGCGCATTCGTCAGCAGGATGAGGATGGCCAGCGCCGAGAAGTAGACCGGCACCGGCCCGAACAGGACCTTCACCAAGAAAGGGAGCTTCATCTCCCCTCGCTTCGCTGCCTTATCTAAGCTACGTCGTACACCTATGTCTACTTACAGCCTGCACCAATTGGCAAGCAAGCAGAGAGAAGCCATGAATATCTGTCTAGCTTGGTACTACACGAAGAAGAAGAAGAAGAAAGAAGCGAGAGGCAGCGCACGGAGGAAGGGGATGATGGATGGCTCTTTTTTGCCTTTGCCGGGCGGTGCTTGTTTTGCGCACCCTGTCTCTCTCGGCTATCTCTCTCTCTGCGGGTGCGAGGAGAAGAGGTGCCGCTTCTTGAAGGCGGTGGACACGGAGACGAAGAGAGTAGGTGCCCAGTTCATTTCAATATTGACAGGTGGGCTCGCCGAGGAACATGTCTGTCTTTTTCCATATTTTATTACTAACTCGCAGTACAATGTAATCAGGCATGTCCAACGCTATCCCGCAAACCTCCTTCTTTCGGACCGCAAAAGCTATCCAACGCAATCTTGTCCAGAATCCACTCCGAACGACTTTTCTTTCGCAAATTGAAGACAAACGTAGAAGGCTTTGCGACAGTCCGGACCGCTCTCAAGCCCTCTTCTCACCGCCCTGGCCCACCCAAACCCTTCATTCCTCACCCGCACGTGTTCTCGTCTGACGCCAGCTGTCCACATCAGCCGTTGTAGAGCGCGCCGCTGCACATTGAAGACGGCTCGGACGCGATCTTTCATTGTCTCCGCCACTGAAGCGGCGCGTCGACGAAGGGCGTCGCCCGCTGCATGCCCGGTTGAACACGCCTCCTCGTTGCATTCAAACGCCTTAATTAAACATGTGTGGAAGCCGAGGAACCTATTCCCGTCACACGTCTGTTCACGAGCAGGACGCATTAAACGAAACGTAGGACAAACTCCTTCCGTCCGTCCTCTATTTAAATGAGGCCAGACGCCGGGCAAGAATCGCACCATCAAGGCCGCTCCCCATATCCTCCTTCTTCACCCTTTCGATGCAATCTGACGAGCGGGAAGAGCAGTTCTTCGACATAAAAGTGTTGAAGTGTATGTGTGGATTGTCTAGCCCTTTTCATGAGTTCGGACTTTTGGTTGCGTTGACTAGTACATGAAGCTTAACACGGTATCAGAGCTAAGGTCTTGAGTTCAAGTCTTGGCTTTCGCAATTTATCTAAAAATTGTCGTTCCCTCTTTTGTGTCCACGTATTGACCTCTTGAGCCATACCTTTGAGTCTATCCACATGTTGACTTTCCTCGTCATACGTAAGAGGGGGTGTTGAAGTGTATATGTGGATTGTCTAGCCCTTTCCATCAGTTCGGACTTTTGGTTGTGTTGGCTACTACATGAAGCTTAGCAAAAAGCCGGTTGGTGGCATGTTGAGCTTGCCGGATACGAGCGAGGCAACTCGCTGCTCCACCTCCCGTGCCTGGGCCGACGAAGCAAGGTGCCCCCCCCCAAACCGGCGTGTGGTTCAACAACTCGCCGCTCCAAGTCAGCCCGCGAAGGAAGGGTGAGTTGCTTCAGGCCGGCATGGCAGGGAGCACGGCTGCACGGGCATCGTCGCCGCCGTCGACGACGCCGCGTTGTAGCGCTCCTCCCATGCCTATGACGGTGCCATCCGCCATCAATGCGCGCGTAGTCGTGCCATGCCGACAGAGAAAGAAGTCAGTTGCGCGAACATCGACGAGGTGGCAGCCAACACGTCCACGCCCGCCGTGATCATCGAGGAGAAGTAGAACACGGGAGGCCGCCGCCGCTTTGGTCCCAAGATGGCCATCGCAGGCAAGTCGTCGGCGTCCATAGCCGGTGTCTCGTCCTCTCTCGTCGGCCACCGTCGTTCCCCACCCCCAAAACAAGCACGGATCCACGCTTCATGAAAGCGGATGCAACCCTTCTACTCCTGTTGAAGCACCACCTTTGCCACTATGGCAATCGGTGTAACCGAAGATAGGGAAGGGGGAGGAATATGCCTCCGAGAGTCTCGGTAGTCCGGTTAGCGGGCTGTCGGACATGGAGAAGACAAGGGGATCCACCACGATCGGTCGTAGACTAGTGTAGTGTATCCGTGTCGTGGGAGTGAAGCTCCAAATGACCGTATGTGCACATAGTTTTAACTTTTTAGTTATAATATGTTCACAATGTAAATATTTCCGTCCGGTTTGTATGAAATTCGTCATGTTTATATGAAACCCGGCCATGTTTGCATGAATTTCGTCCGATTGATTTGAACTGTTGTCAAAATGTATGCAATCATAGTTCGATGACGGTCTCCCGCATTCGTGTCCATCGAACTGGTCCTTGTCCGCAAATGGATGCGGGCGAAATTTACGAATTGTGGTCGAAGATGCCCTAAGAGCATCTCCGCCCCCCCCCGGGGCGCCCCTCAGGACACCTTTTTAGGCTCGGTTTTAGGCTCGACGATGCTTTTTGCCGAAAAACGGCCCAACCACGCCCCCAGCGCTCCCCAGGACGTCAAATTAGCGCCGGCAAACCCAGGCGAAACCCAGCGTGCTGGGGAGCTCTTGGGGGCGCCGGCGGAAGTTTCGGCGATTGGTGTCTCTCCACATGTCCTTTTTTTGGTCGACTTAATCATTTCCCTCACAAACTTTTGGTTGGGGTGGGGTGTGGCTCGGATGATGCCCTCCCATGCACTCCTATTTCGGCCGGATGAAACACTTGCCCCCCAAGACACCAACCTTTTTGGTTTCGGTGGTGTTCTTGAGGCTCCAACGGCTGGAGATGCTCGAAGAGCATCTACAGCCGGACCCCCTATACCCTCCTCAAACGCCCAGGCAGGTCGCCCGGTCAGCAAAAATCGACCCAGACGGGCCTTTCAAACGGCCTCAAACGCCCCGGCTGACCGACACCCCTCATTTTCAGCCCAAATATGGGACGGGTATACGGGAGCCCGGGCACGCCCGCCTGGCCCGCACTGGCCCGCATCGACCCCACATATATTCGTCCCTATCCGCTCGTCGGACCAAACCCTAGCCACTTCACTCCCCTCCCCTCCATTCCCATCCGCCACCCAAGCTCACCTCCGTCCGGCGCCCCCCAGCCCTAAACACATCCGCTCGTCAGCCATGCCCCCACGCCGCCGGCACTACACAATCCAGCACCGTCTCTCGCTCCTTGAGCAGGTGCAGATCAGGAGGGCCGCGAGGCTACCTCTGCATCCGGAGGAGGATTTGGAGGAGGAGGAGGAGGAGCTGGTGGAAGAGGAGGAGGAGCTGGGGCCGGCGGAGGAGGTGCCGCCGCTAGCTGTGGGGGAGGACCAGTAGGAGCCGGCGGAGGAGGCGCCGCCGCTAGCTGTGGGGGAGGACCAGCATGAGCCGGGGGAGGAGGCGTCGCCGCAAGCTGGGGGAGGACCAGCAGGAGGCAGTGCCGGCGGTCGTGGATCTGTGGCCCGAGCAACTGGCCATCCTGAACTCCATCCGCTCGGAGGCAGCTGCGGAGGCCAGACGGCTTCGTTGGCAGCAGATGGAGGCGGCGCGGGCAGCGCAGGCGGCTGAGGCCATCTCCGAGGACGACGATGAGTAGTATAGTACTACGTAGTACGTAGGCATTTCATTTGCATGTTTTTGCATGGAAGTAAGGTTTGAAGAGGAAAATTTGAGGCGTGACCGCGTCAGTGTTCGCGGACGCGTCTTTGAGGGGCCGGATTTACAAGGTCCGACTGTGCTCTTTTAACTCCTGCCTTGTGATGTGTGTGACTATTGATTATGTTACCCACCATGGCCACCACGTACTCGCATGACCTCTGTTGGGCCGTCGCTTCCATTTGCCAGCCGAGCTGTAAACCTGGATGTCATGGACGTGGGATGGGGTCATGCCCGTGCATCATGCGGTGCGCACCCGCCGGCTCCGAGGCCTCTGCACTCTGCAGATCTGAAGCGATTTGGTCAATATCCTATTCTACTCGTTCGGTTTTATTCGAAAGGATCTGAGATAAAAACAGACAAAACAAGTAGAGCAGGTATCGATATTCGCTGGGTGCACGGCGATCCATAAGAACGGGTCTGTTTGTCTTACGGGAGTCCTCGCCAGCAGCAGACTGGGGGCTAGCAGTAAATTCTCGACGCCGTTCCACAGGAAAATTACGGCGGCCCCGCGGATAATTGTTTTTCTAAGAAAAAGTTACATCGTGGGATGCTTCTGGTCGGGCTAGCAAACATGCTCCTGGCCCGTGGTTCTGGCATCAGATCAGCCTCGAGTGGCCATCATGGAGTTAAACATCGCTGTCTGCCATTATACAGTACTAGTACTAGCAGGAGTATTTGTTTGCTCGGCGCAATAACCCAACCTGAGGCTGCATCACCTCATGAAGCAGGCAGAAGTAACTGAATTGATCCGAAACAAACTTGTGCACTGATGGTCACGCCGTGTGAGAGAAAGAAAGAAAGAAAAGAAAAAGATGAACTCGTCCGTCCATCAAGAAGGGTAGCTAGCTAGCGACTGTACAAAGGCGACACGTCCGCGTGGTGTCCATAGCCGAAACAGCTGGCCTTCCCAGGTTCATGGGACCGCATGCATGGATGGCTGCGAGCCGCTCGATCGATCGCCCGTTGCGAGGACGATCTCCGGCCGGCCGACGCCGGGGGCAGGACGGGCAATTCGATGGGTAGGGCGGGCGACTGGCGAGGTCGACGTCGACGCTCCCTCGCCGCACATGGCCGCGCCTCGCGTGAGGACATGATGGGGTGGGGTGGGACGATGCGTGAACGCCTCAGATCCGGCATCATGTTGTCTTCTTCCTCGGGCTCACCGTGGCGACAAACCGGCACCCGCACCGCACATGCTTGAAAAGCGGCAAAACTGCGAGGGTCTACCGATGCTGTGCACTGCAAGCGGCCAAAAGGACGTAGCGCTTCCATCGGCATCATTTTTAGGGAAGGGTGAATGAAATGCGGAAGACTTGTCAAAACTCAAAACATTAACAGAGGAAATGCGTCATCCATAGCGGCCCAATTCCATGCATCCTTCTTCTCACGCAGCCACCCAAAATCATTATCGATATTACTATGTTCTTTCAAAAAAAAAAAATTCGATATTACTATGAAGGATTTGATGCAACAACAAGGATGCACAGAATTGAGTGCTGCTGCTTACGAAAAGACGGCAAGACCCAAGACCGAGGAAAGAATGATGCGCCACCCAAAAAAGGTGGAGAATGCGATCAGCGAAAAAAGCGGGAAAAGAAAGGTGGAGTAAAATATATGGGCAAAACGGTAAAAGATAAAGTGGGCCATGGGGGTCTTTGAATGGAGATAGTTGGGCCGCCGTTCCTACCAGCTGCCCCCGGCAGCATCGTAAATTTCCGAGCTGCTACTTGCACAGTTCACCACATGACCCTCGACTGTGCCTGCCTGCACGTGATAATGGTGACAATATAGTCATTGCCACTGCCAACGCAACGCCTGCCCTGTGAAAAGCAAATCAATGGCCGGTTTAATTAATCCGTCTTCAAAGTTTGATCTTCACTTTGGTGCTGCCCGGATCGGGCCTTGGTTAAAAATGTCCCAGGGCTGGCGAGTACAGTGCCGACTGCCACTTGCGCTTGCTGTGGCCCAGCACCAGCAGCATCGAATAATCATGGGTTCTCTTCTTTTCTTACTGCTGGTAAAAGAAAAGAAAAAAAAACCCAGGCAAGCTGTCGATGTCTGCATGCAGCATGTTAGTATCGACTTGATTTCCCCCGAAAAAAAAAAGTATCGACTTGATTTGTACAGTGTCGCCTTGTGCATGCAGCTGCGCACCGACACCTTTTTTGGTAGTACGAACGGGCGGGACAGTAGTAACAGTTGTGCTAGGAAGGGGTTGCAATGTTTTTGCAGCCGCGTCAGCATTGGTCAAGCAAACGAGAGACGGGATGGTGAGCCAGCACTTCGCTGACAAGCCGGTCACTGAACAACAGAACAAACGAGCACGTTACCTGATTTGGTTGGGTTGTAGTGCTCGCCATGATCGGTGGGCTGGATTTGCACGACCTCACTTTCATTTTAGCGCGTGAACGCGGCGGGTCCGATGTCAAACCGGTGTAGCCGCCGCTGCCGCTGCTTAGTTGCGACATCGCTGTTTTCATGTCCTTCGTCAATCGCCATTCCAGATAATCTGCCGGATTCTCGAAGGTTGTCTCAACCGGGGGATACGCCAACCGTTTGCTTTTTCAAGTTCTTTTTCTCGTTTTTAAAGGGAGGATGACACTGATTGTAGTTGTAGGTGTGTAGTATCGTGTAGTATAATGGGACAGGAGTGGTGATCGACCAAGTTATCATTATCCGGCCACACTCCAAATGCCATCCATTTTAATACGCTTTTACCCGCAATCCGCTTCAACCACCGTGGGGTGTATAATTGGTCTCCTCTGGAACGACGTGGTTCCTACTAGGATAGCTAGTGTAGGATTCGAAGTCGTTGATCCCGTTTAGCTTCATTATGAAAGACCGTTGTTTTGGGTGTGGGTGCATCCGGTGTTAACACCGTCCTGACTCCATGTAAGGACAACCAAGCCTCGTCAAATTACATAGTCCATTTTTCTTTGAAGTACAAGGTCACTTCATGTTTTTAGGTGTAATTTGACCATTAATTGTATCAATAGATTAAGAGTTATAATAAAAATTATGTCATTGGATGCATATTTCATAGAACTTTCCGTGATATAATTTTTATGACATATAATTTATACTAGAAGGCTTAGGCGCGCTTTGCTACGCCATTCGTGTGATTGGGGTTTCATTAGAAAATCCCTCTATTTCAAAATATTAAGTGCATTATTTTTTTAAAAAGTCAAACCTCTTTAAGTTTAACCAAATTTAAAGAGAAATTGATAGGAGCTGGGTTCCTACCAGGTCTAGCCCTCAGGTTGTAGGGGTGGAAGGGAGGCTGCCGGGGCGAGGGGCGTGAGTGGCGGCGCTGTGGCGCCGTGGTCGCCGCGGGAGAGAGAGGGAGGCGCAGGGGTGCGGCTAGGGTTTAGGGTTTCCGGCTCCTGAGGAGCCGGGCAATAGATATGACTT
>CBMN010749878.1:0-10976 GCA_000582825.1 Hordeum pubiflorum | reverse complement strand
AACCTGCTACTGTTTAATAAAATGGCTGCATGCATCATGCTGATGCAGAGGCCGGGGGACAACCTCCTTTTCTAAAAAAAAAATCATATATGTGTGCATAATATAGGTTATATTTTATTAGTATAAATGATACAGCCGGCTCAGCTTAGTTGGTCCTGGGTCAGTAATGGAGGTGCTTCTATGTGTGTTTGAGTCTAAGGTTTCACCCCTAACAAATACTGCTGCCATTTCAAAATATAAGGTGCATTAGTTTTTGAAAATTCAAACTTCCATATGGTCGATTGAGTTTACAGAAAGAAATATCAATATATAAGATACCAGATATTTTACACCAATGGATGTTGATGTGATCCAAAGCATTCCTAAAATAAGTTGTCCTCAGCACAGTATCATTTGATTCAACATGGAATATATTTTTGTATTTTATTTATATTGTGTTGTATATGTTGAATATTTCTATAAACCTGGTAGAACATTGAAATGTTTTACTTATGTAAAAATTAATACACCTGGTATTCTGAGGAGGGATTACAAAATAATGTATGTAGCATCATCCAGATTTTATGTCCAAACGGTATATTAGTCAAGATGAATGGTTCTACCCTATCAGATTAAGTCAACAATCCTTTCAAAAATAAAAATGCAACTCGGTAAGCTTTGTCACTGAAATAATGTGAATGTTTCAAACAGCTGCACATAGTGGATTTTTTTTTCCTTTTTTCCTTTTTGGATTCTCGATCCATTCCTCGGCTTGTGTTGGAAGTTTGTAGTATCTTTGTAATCGAATCTTAATTTGTGATAGATTATGTATCTTCATTTTAAGTGTTTGGTTTACAAGGTAGTTATGACCCAGTAATTATATTTTCCTTTCAGTCTAGTTTTATACTTTCGTTCTCTTTGTCTTCACCCATGGCCATGGGGCTAAAAAATATGTTTGCCCAAACAGAGAATACAAGAGTACGTAAATAATGTTAAGTCATGTTCTAGCAAATTTTGTCCGTCGAAGTTGTAATTCATCTAGTAAATAATCTTTATGTGGTTTGCCCAAAAATATGTTTTCCTTTTCCGTCGAAGTTGTAATTCGTCTAGTCATGTTCCAGCAAATTTTGGGAGGACTCAAGGCCGAACTGCTGTTTGGCTTGGGTCAGGACCAGATGTCGTTTTGGACGCTGTTAAGCGTGAATGTACCTTTTGATTTGAGTAATACAAGAATTATTTCGCAAAAAAATGAGAATAGAAGAGTACGTATCACAAAAGTCTGCTGATTACACGTGCAAGTTCAAAAAAATAATAATACACACGTATACACGTGGTACCCAAATTAGCTTCAGGAATGTCGTCACTATGTGGCCACAAAACAGCCTTAGCCATAGCTCAGTCGCAGCGCAGAGCAAGAGATGTTGTCATCTTGGCAACACTGTGATCACCGTGTGCAAGCATCCTTGTGCAAGTCTTTATCACCGCTTCCAGAGGCAAATGATCAATCAACGCGTACGCATGGAGATGGAGACAGGCATCTGTGACCTCCCAGCGGACTGCCTAGCCCTCGTCGCCTCCCTGACATCCCCTGGCGACGTGTGCAGGCTGGCGGCCACCGCCCAGGCTCTCCGGGCCGCTGCCGACTTCGACGAGGTCTGGGGGAGCTTCCTCCCGGCGGACTGCGCCGACATCCTCGCGCGGTGTAGTCCTGCCGGTGATGAGCACCACCGCGAAGGTGAAACAAAGAAGGAGCTCTTCTCCCGACTCTGCGTCCACCCCGTCCTCCTCGATGGCGGCAAGCTGGTAATTGATGTTGTTATAATTTGACAATGCATATGCGTATCAAGAGATCTCATCTGACAATGGCATCAATCGGCCGGGCAAGAAGAGCTTCTCGTTGGACAGGCGTAGCGGGGCGAAGAAGTACATGATACCAGCGAAAGCTCTGTGGTACGGGTGGAATGGCTACCACTACGGAGGACTCGTCTGGTCACGCTGCCACCCTCACTCCAGGTTCTGCTTTCGTGGCAATAGCTTAGGCTGCATTATTTAGGCCGCAGCACAGTATTTCAACTGAGCCTTACTATTTCGTCCTGTAGATTCCGCGAGGTGGCGGTTCTATCGTACCTCTGCTGGGTGGACGTGGACGTCATCTTGAATACCAAGAACCTCTCGGGCGTCGGTAGAGGTTATGCGGCATATCTCGTATACAGGGTGCATTGGTTGCACGCAGACACGGCTGAGAACCAAAACCCAGAAGATGCAGGGTCCTCGTCCATGGCCATTTGCTATCATGAGTGCAACCATCTCGTGCCTCAGAAGTACTTGCGATCTCTGTTATGGGACAGGGGCTGGGAACTCGATGGATCACCATCATCATCATCGACGTCGGCAGACACAACGGAGAAAAATCGAAGTCAGAAGCAGCGGCTGACACCAGATGGCGTGGGCATGAGGAGCGATGGACAATGGATAGAGCAAGAGATTAACATAGAGTTGGACGAGCAGTGTCGGGAGGGGAAGGAGAGCAATGTTTCCATTGAGTTTAGAGGGTTCACAAGGTCACATAGGTGCCAGATTATCATAGAAGGGATCGAGATAAGGCCAAAAGGAATAGAAAAGTTCAAATCACGGCAAAATTGATTAGATAGATAAATTCACCGCGTGGTTAAGTCTGTTTTTGGCAATATTGCAATTTGCAACTATGATGTTGTGTTAATTTTGTGCCTTGTAGTCATTTATTGTTTTAACAAAAAAGAATCGAGAACAAAGCTCTCATTGCATCTTCCAGTCACAGAATTATCGAAGAGCATACTTCCTTTGTTTTCCAAGGTTTGAATGCTAAACACTTTCCTAATTCATCTATCTAGAATGAAATACTTATCTCTTGTTACACCTTGGCGTATTGGTTCTTTCTTCTTAAAGTGTTGCCTCGTGGTTAAACCTTGTCATTTGGAAATTGCTACTGCGAACTCTAGCATTTTCTATTCTCCTTGGTGTCCTCGCTGGTAGAATATTCATGACCATCTCACATTCAAGCCCGGTGACCATTGTCCTAGCACAATCAAATTAATGTGGAAGTCCGATACACTAGGACATGAGGAAAAACTCTACCTCCTTTGACTGGTCTTTGAATCTGAATTGGGATCCTTACCTTTTATTTATTTAGGTATACCAATTCATCATCTTAAGCTATCGAATAAGGAATGGAAATGCATTGAGGATCGATTTGAAGAAAAAAAACTAAGCTACTGGAAGGGTAAGCTTAGGTCTTATGGTCGACGGCTTGTTTTGATCAAATTAGCTTTACAAGTATGCCGATGTTCTTACTGTCTTTCTTTGAACTGCCTCTAAGGGTATGAAAAAGGTTAGACTCTATCGATCACGTTTTTTTTTTGGGGAAAGCGATGAAAACAAGGCAAAATACAAGCTTTTCAAGTGGGATATTATATGTAGACCGAAGGACCAGGGTGAGCTAGGGATTGAGAACCTAGAAGTTAAGAATAAATGCTTACTCAGCAAATGGATGTACAGGCTTTCGGTTGAGACCGAACGAATGTGGGTACAAATTTTACGAAATTACCTACATTCGAAGACTTTGGCTCAGGTTACCGTCAGACCCAATGACTCTCCTTTCTGAAAGGGGCTAATGAGAACGAGAGTTGCCTTTTTCCAAAGAACCAAATTTATCATTGAAAACGGTAACACGACTAGATTCTGGGAAGATACCTGGTTAGGGGAGACACCACTAGCTTACAATATTGTGCAACATAAGGATGCTTATGTGAATACAATATTACAATAAACTCTAATCCAATTGATGGGGCAGATAAGATTCATTGGAAACTACCCGCTAGTGGGATATTCTTGGTCAAGTCTATGTATTTAGGCCTAATAAACTCTAGTCCAATTCCAAAACCAATTCATATTTGAAAGATTACAGTTTGTTTGAGAATCAAAATATTCATGTGGTTTATGCACAAGGAAGTGATTCTAACTAAGGATAAGTTAGCCAAGAGAAGATGGGAGGGCAGTAAACGATGTTGCTTTTGTGATCATGATGAAAATATAAAACAACTCTTTCTCAAATGTCCTCTCACCAAACTTGTATGGCGTAAGATTCATTTAGCCTTTTAATGTTAGCCCTCTGACTAGTATTAATACGTTATTTGGGACGTGGCTTGATGGAGTGGAGCCAAGTATTGCACGACATATACAAGTAGGAGTATGTGCATTACTGTGGGCTATATGAGACTTTAAAATGACATGATTTTTAACAGAAAAATTCTTACAATTTTTTTGCAGGTTATCTACAGAGCAAGTGCTTGGATCCGTATGTGATCGTTACTCAGTCATGCGGAACCCAAGGAGCATATGACTATTGGGTGCAACCGGTAGGAGACCGTATCATGGGATACTTACAACCGGTTTGGATGGCGGTACAATAATAGACTAGGTATTTATTCACCTAAGTTATATTTTCACCCGTTGTGGTATTTTTTTTTCATTTTACTTTGGGTCTTTGGGTTGGGACTACTTATCACAGACTAGTTGTGAGACATTTTGCTTAATAATATGGCATGCATCATTCAGATGTTGCGGCAGGGGAAGATCCTCCTTTTTCGAAAAAAATATATTCCTAATGCGGAGTTTGATGATGAACTTTGTTGAAGCATGCTCTTAATGCATATCTTCTCCCCAAAAAATGGGTACAATGTACTTTGCGGGAATTGACTGCTCGTTCTAGCCATCTAATCTAAGAGCATAAGGTCGATAAAAATTAACTTTGCACTGCTTGAGAAGACCAGGACATTCTAAACCATTAAAACATTCAGAGGGAGGCTTCGCATTAAGTGTATAGAGGCAGCCTGTATACACTAGCAGCTGCCTCTAACAAAAAATGGTTGGCATCGCTCCAAAGGCTAGAGGCTGCTTTCAGGGAATAAAATGATACTCCCTCCGATCCAAAATAANTGTCGTGGTTTTAGTTCAAATTTACACTAAAACCACGACACTTATTTTGGATCGGAGGAAGTATCATGTGAGTCAGGCAGTTCAAAGCTGAAAGCACACAAAATGAATGTTGGGACGTTCAACAGTGAAACTGGAAAGAGGGAAACTTTCTCTGCGTCCCAAATACACAACATTCACATAAAAATACAACCGTTGCTTCTGAAGAAATAATAAATAATTGTCATGACCGTTGCAGTCAGTGGGCACCCAGCCACACACAAACACATATGTATACCAGTGCTTTGAAAACAAACTTCACACAAGTGTAGCAATCGTCAAGGTGGCCACAACAAATTGTATGCTAACTACTATGGCGATGACCCAATCTTCAGCCCGAAGCAATTTCGTCGAAGGTACCCAATGAGAAAGCATCTATTTGAACATATTATCCACACTCTTGGTGTGAGTGGTCACCATACATTTGTCAAAGGTATGATGCCTTTAGCAAGAAAGGATTTCCACAATTGCAAAAGTGTACAGCAGAAAAATATATCTACAAAGACCTACTGAAGAAGATGTTTAACGCTTACTTCATATAGGAGTCGCATGTAGCTTCCCTGGTATGCTAGGAAGAATTGACTATGTGCATTCGCAATGGAAAAATTGCCCTGTCACTTGGAAGGGGCAGTTCACTCGTGGTGATTATGGAGTACGACCAATCATGCAAGAAGCTGTTGTCTCACATGACCTATGGATAAGGCATGCTTTTGGTGTTCCAGGCTCACACAACCATGCCAATCTACTGAACCAATCCCCTTCATTCACTCAAGTACTACAAGGAAGGGGCCCAAAAGTTCAGTTTGCAGTGAATGGCAATAATTGTCAGACGTGTTACTATTCTAGCAGATGGGATTTATCCAGAGTGGGAAACATTTGTGAAGACAATCCCCTTGCCCCCACCGAGAAGACCCATTTATTTGCAAAGATGCAACAAGGTGCAAGAAAAGATGTTCAACATGCATCTAGAGTTCTACAATCTCGAGTTGCTATCATACGTGGTCCACTAATTCTTTGGCACAGGCAAGATGCCGCTGATAACATGGATGCATGTATGATATTGCATAACAAGATAGTTGAGGGTGAGAGGGATTCCTATGAGGTTCATTTCGGCTATGTCCAAGATCAGGGCAACTATCACAACTCACTAGAATATCTAAACCATGGGCCAATTCATGATCTTACCAAGGTGCTAGAGACAAGCTCAGCAATTCGCGTTTGAGCTATACATCGGCGACTCAAACGTGATTATGTTGAGTATCTATGGCAATGACTGTCAATGATGATTGAATCGGCATGCCTCCTTGTGTGTTAAAAAGGTCACACATGAGGAGGCGCAGTGGGACGACGCTCTATGACAACAGTTAGTATTTTCCTCCAAGAACATCTTTTACAAAGGGAGTCCCATCGGACTAAAAGTCAACACAAAACAAACCTATAGTGCTGGTGTTAAATTATAGGATATTATCAAACCACAAACAAGTATTCACTATTCCATTAACATCGACAAACCAATAGCTGGTGTTTCAGTCCGTTGACCCCCATCGGCCTTGTAGAAAATCCTAGAAACCGCTAATTATTTGGCCCCAAAACACTAACCCTTAACCTATAAGCCTTGAACAAGTTATCCCTTTGATGTGAAGATAGCATAAAAGCTAGGAGACCCAGGTATATCAACGATATCTTGTTCTTCTATAGGTAACATGGATAAACATAACACTCTTTGTTACATAGTTAAATCTAAGAGAATGTACCCCATCGGCGATAACCTTGCAGATGGTAGATAAGTCTAGTAAGAAGCAAATAGGGGTAGCTGAAGACGTTCTTTTGAGATTGGACGAACATGTCATTCCTAATGATTTTATTGTACTTGATATGCCTGAAGATGAAAAATTATATATTATTATTGGGAGACCATTTTTGAATACCGCATGTGTTGTGCTCGATTTTGCTGAGGGGAAGGCAACTTTCTGAATATATGATGAAGAAATCACAAGATACTTTTTGAGAAAGCCAGGAGAGAAGAACTACATTTCACCTCTGAAAGGAGTGTGTAGTAAGTGAAGAAATTCAGAAACCACCTGAGGTTGTTTAAAACAAAGGTATGTGGTTGAGCTTGGCAACCTAAAAAAAGCGCTGAATGGAAGGCAGCCCATCATTTTAGAAAAAGTTTTAATTTTTGTTAGTGTAGAAACTCTCTTTTAAGTGTTTGTTTTGATAACCTAATAGAAAGGATCAATGAGCTATGTTTTGCAGAACAAAAGTATGAGGGGAAGCAGGGTTTTGGAAGAAAGAAGAGAGAGAAGAAAAATATGCAAAAATTAGAGAAAAGACAGAAGAAGGCGGCTGATAATACGAGCGAGGTAGCTCGCATCGCCGGTTGTACCAGGCGTCGAGGAGCACCAAAAAAACTTCATTAAAATCTCCCCAGCAAAGCCAAGATAGATTGTTGTGACATGCGATATCACACAGAGTATCCCAACTTGTGTAGCAATCAGGTACCTGGGCATCTCCATACACATGCGTTAATCTCGAAGGAACATCACCAATGCCAGAAATAACAGAATCTATATCATATTTCAGATAACCTTCAACTTCCAATTTTATTTTATCATTTAAAAAAATACAAAAACCACCACTTCCATCTGATCTACTAAAACATAACTTCTATCAAAATTAGGTCTACCTTTAAAATTCCCCACATGTGTCTTTCCTATTTGTGTTTCTGAGATGCATAACATAGAGGGGGCAAATTGCAACACAAGGTCGCCTACTTCACGAACTGTCACGACGTTGCCCACCACGTGACAATTCCAATATAGGCAACTCATTGGTCCCGACGGGGCCACTCCTGGGAGCCCTCCAAATTCAAAGTCTTCCTAGTATGTTCTGCCCTCCACCCAAGCCGCAGTTAACTGTAGTCCTGCTCCTCTTGGGATCTTGCTTTGATGAAGGGCTTATAAGGACAACCCCTCCAGGGGCAATAGCGAGCTGGTTAGATGATGGCGTAGGGGTTGATCCTTGGCCGTGCTCTTAGCCCCGCTCTTCCTAGAAGGATCATCCTCGAAAAGCGCTACACTCTTTTTTGTTTTTGTCGAAGTCCATAGATGTGCTATCAATAGCTGCCGGAGCCTTCCCCTCTCCCTGTTCACGGGCAGTGCGGCCACCAGCTCTCATAGTCCACGTAGCATGCAAACTCCTTAAAGAGAAGAGCAAAGAGGTGGGGGTCAACCCTATCGCCATGTTCAATGTAGAGATGACCAATCATACCACAAAGGCACACCAATCCAGTAATCTTTCCTACTCGTTCTTAAAAATATGTCGCTTGTTCTTATTTATATGGACACATGATTCTTGCATTGAGTGGCATCCTGACATCCACAATCACTCTGAATTCGTAAAGGTTACTCGTGTAATCCCCAGATTCCTTCCCTTCTTCATAGAGCACACCTATCTAAGTTGACAAGGGTTTAACCAAAGGAATAGAACCATCCGGGAGATCATGTATATTTGAGCCAAATCTTGAACACATTGAGACAAATCATAAATGACTTTGTAAATCCGTCATAAGGAGCAAGCAAAACTGGCTGGCCCCGAAGGTCCAAGGGCCACCTTCCATTACCTTATCCCAGTAGTCCAAACACAAGATTTGCATCGTATAAAGGTTGTCGCCTAGAGATAATAAGTTCACTATCTGAGCAAGATCTCACATGTCTCTTCATGTTCTTGTAAAATCAAAAGGTGCCATATTCCTTAGTCGTGTGCACTATCCAGCCCGATCCCTAGCCACCGGATCGTCTCCTCTGGCTCCATTACCTCCTTCTCATACACTAGATCATCCAAATCCTCCTCCCAGATGCCTAGTCACCCATCGATAGTTCTTTGTCTGCCTCCAAAGAAGACAAAGACGCCGTCGCCATCATCACTAGACATAAGTTATGGTTTCTGCCAGGAAGAAAGAAACCACCACCGCACCCACTCTCGCAACGTCACCAAGGCCGGGCAGTAACATAGGTTTGCCCCTTAATTATCCCGAGCCAAAGAACAAAAGGGATGGAGTCATTGATGGGGAGAAACACTCAACGACGATTGTGGTTGCGAGTGGAGAAAGACTAAAAAGGAGGGATTTGAAGGAAACATCTAATGTAGAACACACATAAGGCCCAATTGACTAGTCGGCCAAGGATTTTGTTGGCAACAAGCGGACATATTTCTGCCACGCCTTCTATTCACCCAATGACCATAAAGACTGTCAACCGTTGATCCAACGACCGAGAAGACTGACGCCCTCACAAGGCTCAAAGAGTACATTGTTATAATGTCTACTAAATGAAATGGAAATTGCCTAAAAAAGGAAATAAGGGAATATTTAGCCTTCAAACCCACACCGAGGAAAGAATTGTGCTCTTTAATAATTCTCCAAGTTGATGAAGCAATCTAGGTTTTCAACCGTTTTTGTTAAAGTGATATTTGAATGCAGTGCACAAAAATAAAACAATTGTTGAATTTGTCTTTCTAGGCAACTTAGCCACACGGGCAACTTTCTATTGCTCTCGGCCTTAGCTCGATCCCCTCAATGATAATTTGGCACCCATGCGACCCTGTCAGCCCTCTGAACTCAATCCAAACATTGTGCTCTTTCCCTTTCCGGCACAACTCGTCCAAATCTATGTTGATCTCTTGCTCTATCCACCGTCCATCACTCCTTATGCTCACGCCATCAGGTTTCAGCCTCCTTTTCCGACTCCGATTCTTCTCCATCGTGTCTATCATAACATGTGACGAAGATGATCCATCGAGTTCCCAGTCCCATAACGGAGATCGTGAGTGCTGATAAGGCATGTGATGGTTGCACTCATGGTTGCAGATGGTGGAGGAAGAGGACCCTGTGGCGTCTTTGTTTTGGTTCAGAGCCCTGTTTTTGTGCAACCAATGAACCATGTATACGATGTAAGCCGCATAGCCTGTACCGACGCCCAAGAGGTTCTTGGTGTTGAATACGTTGTACACATCCATCCAGCACACGTGCGAGAATACAGCCACCTCGGGAAATCTATAAGAAGAAAGAGTAAATTATGGTCTCGATATAACATGAAACATTTACCATGACTGGAAAACACCAAGTAGTTTGCATGTAATGGAGTGAGAAACAATTTTCTCAAATAAAAGCATAAACATGCACACGTCTGTAAGACGCTAAATTACAATGTAGTTTTGCTGATATTAAGTAGTTAGATGCCATTTTTATAGACCTCAAAGAGCTAATTTGTCGGAACCTGTCCTTAGAACTGGAAATATGGAAACTCACATTCTCTCACAAATGTAAATTCTAGCATGCAAACTAGGGGTGGACGTGAGCCGAGGGCTCGGTTGTAGTAGCTTGCCTAGAGCTCGACTAGTGACGGATCCAACTGAAAATGCTAGGGTGGTGCTAAGGTGAGTTGGGGTGGGCCTTTTTGATATTTTTCTTTGTTGTTCAACAGGTATATGGGCTGGGCTAAGTTCTTAGGGTGGGCCCAGACCTACACCCTACTGGATCCACCCATGGATGACGGCGACAAGTAGAGCCAGATGAAGCTCGATGCTCCGGTGAGTTATAGAACGAGGCTTGGCCCGAGCTTATCTCTGGCTTGCCAGGCTCGGGGCCCCAGGTGGCTCTACTCACTGCCATGTCGGTACAGAGGCCCATGGCGTGAGCCACGCGACGAGCAATCAAATAGGGTGTGTGTTGGGGCAGTCGATATAACCGTGAAGGTCGGTCGATCGATGTGCCCCATGGCGCAAGCCTGCTGCTGGAGTGATGCGGGCGGCATACTCGGTGACCAGCAACGGGCAGAAAGAATACAGTCACAATGACCGACCATCACGGGCTATGTGATTACGTCGGCGGCGGTTGAGGTGGGAAATTTGTATGTGCTAGGTTGCGGTAGGCGGAAAGGTAGGCACGCAGGTCGTTGGTTAGCGATGTGGCGCATCCCCCCCCCCCC
>CBMN010749875.1:0-10750 GCA_000582825.1 Hordeum pubiflorum | reverse complement strand
AACATAGGCAAATATGGCATGAATGCTTCATAAATTATCGATACGTTGGAGACGTATCAATTGCCAAGTCATTTTAGAAATGTGTTTGCTCTAGGTATTTTTTGAAATTTGTTTACTCTAGTGCATTGACGAGTTAGTGCCAAATCAGTGCCACGTTGCCAAGTCAGTGCCAAATCAGTTCCTACACATGTGGATAATTTGTGTTTGGTCTAGTGCATTGAGAAGTCAGTGCCAAATCAGTGCCACATTTTGTACTAGATAATCGCAAACATTTATGAACTAGTGTACATTCTTTGCCTTATATAACTAGTGTACTAGTATACTATTGTACATATACTCTATTCATATACTCTAGTTCATCCTAGGCACAAGTAGTGTTGATAGGAAATTTAGGCAATGTAGACACCTTTGGCAAGTTAGTCTTTTTTTAGTTGCAAGTTCATTAGATGCTACTAGTTCAGCAGATGGTAGTTCATTTAGGCAATTTAGTTAGATTTGGCAATCTAGACACATATGAATGAGTGAGACATTATTGATAGAATCCCATGTCATATTGTTAGTTACTAAGGGGTTGTTGCCCTATATAGTTCAATTCTCAAATGCCATGGTATAATGACATGACTAGGTATTAAACTTCATAGTTAAATGGTCATATTTTGTCATATATAGTTCAATTGTCGACAAATGTCATGGTATAATGATCATGTTTGCATCTCAATTTGGCACACTAGTTTGCCCACACTAGCTTTTTGTTCAGTAATAACACTTGTTATATTTTGTAGTTGCCGGCGATGAGTAGCTTCAATAGCCATGACCAGTCTTCTTCCCACTTCACGGGGTATGTCGACGTTGCCGAAGCAAGCACGAACCGGGTCAGATTCCAAACAAATGCATATATATGATTGCGAAGAAACATGCATATCTAACCATTTCAAACATTGACTTGCTAGGAATACGTGCGAAACCCGTCTCCGTCACCCGTCGAGGAGAAGCCATGTGACATGGATCGGCTGAACTACGAGCTGATCGCGTCACATGAGAGTACAGTCAAGGCCCTCAGGGAATTGAATGACTCTCTGCAGATGGGGAGGGATCCGAATATCGATGATAATGCTGATCTCTATGATAAGGTACTTAAGCTGACCGATCAGAAGGATCAACTAGTCCACGAGACGGATCAGCTAAAGAAGGAGACAAAGCTCCTGAGGGCCGAGAGGATTCAACTGAATACGGAGAAATCCCATTTCAAAAGAGAGGGGGAGATCCATAGGAACAAGGTACACCACATGAAGTTAATTCTTCAAAGATAGATGTGATGTAGGTAGTTTGGAGATTGTGAAGTTGAACTACTAGTAGTACCATTTGTGGAGTTTGTGAACTCCGTAGTATAGAACTACTAACATCCTTTTGTCAAGTTGAACTACTAGTAGTACCTTTTGTCAAGTTGAACTACTAGTAGTACCTTTGGTGAAGTTGAAACTAACTAAGTTTAGATTGCTGCATATATGGACTAGGTTTAAATTGCTACGTATAGTTTTTTTATTAGCGAAAAATCTAGTTGCTAGCGCTGGCAGACACTTAACGCCATAGCTAGCATAAACATATTGCTAGCTTTGGACCCATGTCACACCATCAGTACCCAAAACACTGCTGGCGTTTGCCCCAACGTCACCAGTAAACATTTTCATTGGCGCGCATATTGTTGGTGTTGGAGCTCTACGCTTGCAAGGCCAATTTTGGCACGACATAGCTAGGCTCTTTCTGCACTAGTGATAGTAGGGATGGATGTGGATTCCCGCCTTCTTTCTCATGCAATAATTGTATTCAATAAGGTCGCCTAACAAAATCAATGGGAGACCAAGACCTTGGTTTAGGTGTCTCATACAGTTCCATGTCAGGTGCTTGTTCTCGCAATGAAATTCTCTGTACATCCCTGTGAAGCGCTAAACACTAGCATTCTTTTCATCAACCATGCGCCTTTGGACCCCCCATACCAAATAATGCATTGTTCACATAATCCTCAAAGGCACTATAAAATTTATTCATCTATTCTGTATCTTTGGACTAAAGTTGTTGTGGAATAGGGGGGTATGTTTGCTACCCTTCAGACATAAACAAATGTGTAAAATAGTTTTGCAAATGAGGGTTTAATCTAGCCATACCATCTAACCAATTCCCACTATCATCTTTCAATCTTTAAGGAAGTTTCTCTTTCTTTCAGAAGACGTAAAGCCCTGAAAGAAAGCAGTGTCACAGTCACCTCTTTTCAATCAAGCTGCACGGAATCTTCACATAACTTGATTTCCTTCTAACTCCAATACATATTCAATTAGTCATTCAGTTTATTTTTTCGGTATCATTTTCATCATTCAGTGGCGCTCGCATAACCTTTTTAAGTTCTCTTTGTGCCTTACAGAGTCTCTTCCTTGGCATCTTTAGTACCTGCTAATCCCAGTGATGCAATTCAGCATGCATCTTATTCAACTTCACATTGATACATGTGACGCCCGGGTCAGCCTTACACTAGGCCTCTAGCACAATCACGTTAAAGCTCTCTTCCCTTAACCACTGTGTCTTGAACCTATTTTGTTGTCCGTTGTATGTTGCTTTAGGTAGGTTATAATATTCACTATTTACACACAAGGACCGATGACCATAATGGTCATACTCCAAAATTTTCAAAGATGCATTGGGGAAGACTGTCGTCCATGCATGATTAACAAGCTACATGTCTAACCTCTCCCTAATTCTCCCTCTCTGTCATGTGAATGTGTACGCAGTAAACCCCAAATTGTGCAACTAGCAATAATCGATGCGCGTTGGAAAGCTTGCATGTACTGAGATGGATGTGGATTCTTTCCTTCTTTCTCATGCAAGAACTGTATTTTTTAAGGTTGCCTAACAAGATCCATGGGAAATCAATATTTTGGTGTAGCTACCTCACATGGTTCATTATCCGGTGCTTGTTCTCCAAACAAAATTCCCTGTACATCCTTATTAACGCCTAACACTATTATTCTTTTCCTTAAGTAGACACCTTTAGATTCCCTATACAAAATAGTGTTTTTTCAGATCATCCTCATTATAAGGCGCCATAAAAAATCATCTGTTTTGTAAGTCTAGATTGAACTTTTTGTGGAATAGAGGCATCTATTTACTGCACTTCGGACGTAAACAAATGAATAAAATAATTTTGTATATGAGGGTTTACTCTAGCCATACCATCTAAGTAATTGCCACTGTCATCTTTCAATCCTTTACCGAAGTTCCTATTTCTTCTAGCAAACGAAAAGGCCTGGAAGAAATTGTGTCCCGGTCACCACTTTTCAAGTAAATCACATAAGACCTTTGATAACATGAATTTGATCTAAGTTTAGTAGGTATTCAATCAATTCTGCACGTACTTTTTGGGTTTCATTTTCATCATTCATCAACCCGGACATAACCATTTCCAGGTCTTATTGTGGCTTATGTTGTTTCTTCCATGGCTTGCTTATCACCCGATGATCACACTCGTGAATTCAGCGTGCATCTTATTCAGCTTCTCATAGAGACATGTGACACCCGGGTCAACCCCAACCTTAGATGAGGCCTTTAACACAGTCTTGTTAAAACTCTCTTCCCTTAGACACCTTACGTCAAACTTGTTATGTTCTTCATTGTTTGGTGCTTCAGGTTGGTTATAATATTCAATATTTACACACAAGGGTCGATGATCAGAATGGTTGTACTCCATATTTTCCAACGCCGCATTGAGGAAGAGTGTCGTCCATGCATCATTAACAAGTATCATGTCAAACCTCTCTCTAATTCGTCCTCTATGCCATGTAAGGGGTCCCCAACAAACCCCAAAACATGTAGCTCGGAATCATTGATAGCGCTTTGGAAGGCTTGCATATAGTGAGATGGACATGGACTCCCACCTTCTCTCTCGTGAAATAACTGCATTTCATTAAGGACACCTAACAAAATTCATGGGAGATCGGGACTTTGGTGTACCTGTCTCATACGGTTCCATATCAGGTGCTTATTCTCCCAATGAAATTCCCCGTACATCCCTGTCAAGCGCAATACATCATTATTCTTTTCCTGAACTGCATTTAGATCCACTATACTAAATACTTATTTTTTTACATCATCCTCATTATAAGGTGCCATAAAAAGTATTCATTTGTTTAGTAACATTGGATTGAACTTTCTGTAGAATAGAGGGTCTATTTGTTGCACTTCAAACGTAAACAAATGAGTAAAATAGTTTTGTATATGAGAGTTTAATCCAACCATACCTTCTAACAAATTACCACTTTCATCTTTCAATCTACACTTTCATCTTTCAATCTTTTAAGGAAGTTCTAATTTCTTCTAGAAGACGCAAAGGCCTGAAAGAAAGCAGTTTTGCAGTCGTCACTTTTCAATCAAGTTGCATGAGACCTTTGCATAACTTGAATATCTTCTTACTCGAGTAGGTATTCAATCAGTTCTGCAAGTTCTTTTATCTTTGTATAATTTTCATCATTCATCGGCCTTGGCATAACCTTGGTCAGGTCTCTTTGTGCCTTATAGAGTCTCTTCCTTGACTTCTTAAGCACCCATTTATCCCAATCATGGAATTCAGTGTGCATCTTATTCCGCTTCTCATAGATACATGTGACATCCAAGTCAGCCCCAACATTACACCAGTCCCCTACTACAATTTCGTTAAAGGTTTTCTCTGTTCACCATCATGCCTTTGAAACTGTTTTGTTGTCCATTGTTTGGTGCTTCGGGTTCGCTATAATATTTATTATTTACACACAAGGGCCGATGATTTGAATGGTTGTACTCCATATTTTCGAGTGCCGCATTGGGGAAGAATGTTGTCCATGCATCATTACCCCTATCCAACCTCTCTCTACTTCGTCCTATATGCCATGTGAAGGGGTCCCCAATAAAGCCTAAGTCGTGCATCTTGCAATCATCAATGGCGCTCTAGAATGCTTGCATATACTAGGGATGGACGTGGATTCCCGCCTTCTTACTCGTGCAAGAATTGTATTCAATAAGGTCACCTAACAAAATCAATGGGAGATCAAGACCTTGGTGTAGCTGTCTAATACGGTTCCATGTCACATGCTTGTTCTCGCAACAAAATTCCTCGTACATCCCTGCCAGACACCAAACACTATTATTCTTTTCCCCAACCATGCTCCTTTAGACCCCCATACTAAATAATGCATTTTTCACATTATCCTCATTATGAGATGCCATCAAAATTTATTTGTCTATTATGTATCTTTGGACTAAAGTTTTTGCGGAATAGAGGGGTATGTTCGTTGCACTTCAGACATAAGACAAATAAGTAAATTAGTTTTGTATATGAGGGTTTAATCCAGCTATACCTTCTAACCAATTCCCACGATCATCTTTCAATCTTTAAGGAACTTTCTCTTTCTTTTAGCAAACATAAAGGCTGAAAGAAAGCGGTGTCACAGTCACCTCTTTTCAATCAAGTTGCACGAGATCATCAGATAACTTGATTTTCTTCTAACTCCATTATGTATTCAAGGAGTTATGCATTCCTTTTTCTTTGTATCATTTTAATCATTCATCGTCCCTCGCATATCCTTTTCCAATTCACTTTATGCCTTACAGAGTCTCTTCCTTGGCATCTTTAGCACCGGTTGATCACAATGATGCAATTCAACATGCATCTTATTCAGCCTCTCATAAATAAATGTGAGGCATGGGTCAGCCCAAACCTTACACTAGGCCTCTAGCACGGTAGCGTTAAAGCTCTCTTCCCTTAAGCACTATATCCCAAACATGATTTATTTTCCATTGTTTGGTGCTTCAGGTCAGTTATAATATTCACTATTTACACGCAAGGGCCGATGATCATAATGGTCGTACTCCAAATTTTCCAAAGCCACATTGGGGCAGAGTGTCGTCCATGCATCATTAATAAGTTCCATGTCGAACCTCTCCCTAATTTGCCCTCTATGCCATGTGAAGGTGTACCCAGTAAAACCCAAGTCGTGCAGCTCACAATCATCGATAGCGTACTG
The DNA here is from genome assembly GCA_000582825.1 of Hordeum pubiflorum. Classification (NCBI taxonomy): domain Eukaryota; kingdom Viridiplantae; phylum Streptophyta; class Magnoliopsida; order Poales; family Poaceae; genus Hordeum; species Hordeum pubiflorum. The sequence goes on along the minus strand of CBMN010749875.1, from coordinate 4,706 downwards.
GAAGGCTTGCTTGCATGTACTGAGATTGATGTGGTTTCTCACCTTATTTCTTGTCCAAGAACTATATTTATTTAAGGTCGCCTACCAAAATCCATGTGAGACCAATACTTTTGTGTAGCTATCTCATATGGTTCATTGTCAGGTGCTTGTTCTCCAAACAAAATTCCTCGTACATCCCTATCAACGCCTAACACTATTGTTCTTTTCCTCAACTAGACACCTTTAGATTCCCTGTATGAAATTGTGTTTTTTTCACATCATCCTCATTATAAGGTGCCATAAAAAATTATTCATCTGTTTTGTAACTTTGGACTGAACTTTTTGTAGAATAGAGGCATCTATTTGCTGCATACTTCAGATGTAAACAAATCAGTAAAATAGTTTTGTATGTGAGGGTTTAATCTAGCCATACCATCTAGCCAATTGCCACTGTCATCTTTCAATCCTTTACTGAAGTTCCTCTTTCTTCTATCAAACGGAAAGGCCTGAAAGAAATCGGTGTCACAGTCACCACTTTTCAAGTAAATCGCTTGAGATCTTTGATAACTTGAATTTGTTCTAACTCCATTAGGTATTCAATCAGTTCTGCATGTAATTTTTTCATTGTATCATTTTCATTATTCATCAACCCTGACACAACCATTTCCAGGTCTATTTGTGCTTTATGTTGTATATTCCTTGGCTTCCTTAGCACCCGTTGATCCCACTCATGGAATTCAACCTGCATCTTATTCATCTTATCATATATACATGTGACACCTGGGTCAACCCCAACCTTAGCAGAGGCCTTTAGCACAGTCTTGTTAAAGCTCTCTTCCCTTAGTCACCTTGCCTCAAACTCGTTATGTTGTCAATTGTTTGGTGCTTTGGGTTGGTTATAATATTCAGTATTTGCAGACAAGGGTCAATGATCAGAATGATTGTACACCATATTTTCCAACACCGCATTGGGGAAGAGTGTCGCCCATGCATTATTAACAAGTCCCCTGTCAAAGCTCTCTCTAATTTGTCCTCACCATGTAAGGGGTCCCCAATAAACCCCAAACCGTGTAGCTGGAAATCATTGATACCGCTCTAGAGATGGACGTGGATTCTCGTCTTCTTTCTCGTGCAAGCACTGTATTTCATTAAGGCTGCCTAACAAAATCCATGGGAGATCAGGACTCTGGTGTACCTATTTCATATGGTTCCATATCAGGTGCAAAATACTTATTTTTGTAAATGAGATTTTAGTCCAACCATACCATCTAACCAATTCCCACTGTCATCTTTTCAATCTTTTAAGGAAGTTCATATTTCTTCTAGCAGATGCAAAGGCCTGAAAGAAAGCGGTGTCGCAGTCACCACTTTTCAACCAAGTTGCATGAGACCTTCGCATAACTTGAATATCGTCTAACTCGAGTAGGTATTCAATCAATTATGCAAGTTCTTTTTTCTTTATAACATTTTCATCATTCATCGGCCCTGATAAACCTTTTTTCCATGTCTCTTTGTTCTTATGAAGTCCCTTCCTTCGTTTCTTTAGCACCCGCTGATCCCAATGATGAAATTAGTCTTATTCCGATTCTCATGGATACATGTGACACCTAGGTCAGCCCCAATGTTACACCATGCCTCTAGCAAAGTCGTGTTAAAACTCTCTTCCCTTAACCACCATGTGTCGAACTTGTTATGTTGTCGATTGTTTCGTGGCTCATGTTGGTTATAATGTTCACTATTTTCAACACTGCGTTAGGGAAGAGTGTCATCCATGCATCATTAATGAGTCCCATGCCTAGCCTCTCTCTAATTCGCCATCTATGCCATGTGAAGGGGTTCCCAATAAATCCCAAGTCGTGCAAGTGACAATCGTTGATAGCGCTTTAGAAGGCTTGCATATACTGAGATGGATGTGGATTCCCGCCTTCTTTCTCATGCTAGAACTATATTTCGTTAAGGTCACCTAACAAAATCCCTGGGACATCAAAACTTTGGTGTAGCTGTCTCATATGTTTCCATGTAGGTGCTTATTCTCCCAACGAAAAACCCCGTACATCCGTGTCAAATGCCAAACACTATTATTCTTTTCCTAAACTAGGCGCCTTTAGATCCCCTATACTAAATACTGTTTTTTTCCACATCATCCACATTATAAGTGCCATCAAATTATTATTCATCTTTTTTGTAACTTTGGACTAAAGTTTTTGTGGAATAGAGGGGTCTGTTTGCCGCACTTCAGACGTAAAGAAATGGCTAAAGTAGTTTTTTATATGAGGGTTTAATAAATCCACAACTTCTAACCAATTCTCACTATCATCTTTCACTCTTTTAACGAAGTCTCTGTTTCTTCTAGCAGACGCAAAGGCCTGATAGAAATCGGTGTCACGGTCACCACTTTTCAAGCAAGTCGCACGAGACCTCTGCATAACTTGAATTTCTTCTAACTCCAGTAGGTATTCAATCAGTTCTGCAAGTACTTTTTCTTTGTATCATTTTCATCAATCATCAGCCCTGACACAACCTTTTCGAGGTCTCTTTGAGCCTTACGTAGTCCCTTCTTTGGCTTCTTTAGCACCCGTTGATCCCGATGATGGAATTCAACGTGCATCTTATTCAACTTCTCATAGTGTCATAGATACATGTGACGCCCGAGTCAGCCCCAATCTTAGACGAAGCCTCTAGCACAGTCGCGTTAAAGCTCTCTTTCCTTAACCACCTCGCCTCAAACCTATTTTGTTTTTCATTGTTTGGTGCTTCGTGTCGGTTATTATATTCCGTAATTACACCAGAATGGTTGTACTCCATATTTTCCAACGCCGCATTGGGGAAGAGTGTCGTGCATGCATCAATAAAAATTCCCCTGTCCAGCCTCTCTCTAATTCGCCTCTATGCCATGTGAAGGGGTCCCCAATAAACCCCAATTCATGCAGCTCACAATCATCGATAGTGCTCCAGTTTCTTTCTCATGCAAGAACTACATTTTGTTATTGTCGCCTAGTAAAATCCATGGGATCAAGGCTTTGGTGCAATTGTCTCATACGGTTCCATGTATGCTTGTTCTCCCAATAAAATTCCCTATAAATCCCTGTTAGCGCCAAACACTATTATTCTTTCCCTCATTTTAACATCAATGAACATAGGATCAAGAGCTAATCCTTGAACTTTTACATCGTTTTCTAGAAAAGTAGCAAGCCTCCTTTTCTACCATTACTCGGGTATACAAACTCTTCCGATCCATCTTTAATTTCCTCCTTCAACATTCAGCCGGACAGCTATCAAGGTGAGTCTCCGAGAAAACCAGTCTGCCGGGGCATTCCCAAGACCCTGACAGTTCGAACTTCGAAGCCAAGAGTTTCATTGGTTCTTTGCCAAACGAAAAAACTTCCAGAAACTAGAACAATCCACCAACGAATTTTTTTATCACATCACCTCCCAACTTCACCACATCCACTCCGTGATGGACCGGAAAAAAGTTATCCACCGTAGTGTCAGACTTTGCACGTCATGTTCCGCCGATCAAGCCGGTGGAACATAGAAAAACAAATCTAATGTTGGCCTGGAACCTTGAAGGCCAGGATCTCGCTGTTAGAGAGAAGAATACCAGCGACACCTCACGGGCACTGCCCTAGCTAGGATAAGGAACGCCGGCGGACCGGCTAACCCTAGTCGCGCGAGCTTGGCCTCGCACAAGATTTTTGAGTCTATGTAACTCAGGAGATATCACCCCTACGTATCTGACATTGATCACCCGACAAAACCATGGACAGTGAGTTCACGAGCCGAGGACCACCACGGACGAGAAACCGAAACGGTCTGGCCGTTACGTGCAACGGGAAAGTGGCAGCAGAGAATATCTCGCCCATGCATGATCCGACGGCAGGTGCGCAGTGTACGTCCTGGTCCCTAGTACCCCCATGCATGCATGCACGCGTCTCCCTCCCTCCTCTCAAGTTCGAATAATACTAGCTCGCTAGCCGATCGTTGGCGCTTTAATTTGGCCATGTTGTATGGCTCATGTGAGGCACAAGCGATGCGCTGGCTGGTGGGCTGGCCTTGCCGGTCGAGCGTTCGAGCTACAGGGGTTCATCACTCTCCCGGGGCCGTCCTCCAAAGTACACCAGCTAACTAGTAACATTGCCTAAAAAACAAAGGCTAATTAGTAACATCAAATCATGCATAGGTGGTCGAACCTAGGCGAGCATAGCTAGCTGATCGTTGGCGATTGTCTCCGGAGACTAGTCTTAGGCTTTGTTGACACGTCGATCATGATGGCGTTGCCGTTTGTCCGCTTTCCGATTTGTCACGTGGTGACTTTATCTATTTTGTAAGTTAGTTCGAGTTTGGTAAATAGCTTCTATAATATAGTACCTACCGAACGAGCTAAGCCACGACAAGGATTATAGAACGAAGGGAATACGTGAAGCATGAATTACACAGGAGAGTGGTGGCCTGAGTGTGGAAGACATCATGAAAGTCTTTGGCGAGTCTGAAGTTGACGAGGAGAACAATGACATTGGCGAGCAGCAATGTGGAGGCGCCACCATTAATTTACAGTATCTTTTCTGATCAGCACGGTCACTTGTGCACGACCACGAACCATTTTTTTTTTTTTAGAAAAGGAGNATGACCCCCGGCCTCTGCATCAGAAGATGCATGCAGCCACTTTATTGATTATTCTCGAGGACCTTACAAAGTAGTACAACAATATGCCTGAAGCCGCCAACTCG
>CBMN010749872.1:0-11351 GCA_000582825.1 Hordeum pubiflorum | reverse complement strand
GGGGGGGGGGGGGGGGCTTAGGTTACACATTAGGTCGGTTGCCAACTAAAGATAAGCCTGCCGAAGACAAGAGTTGTCCTTGAAGTACATGTCAAGTCTCCAGCGATCTCCAACTTGTTCACCATCAAGTATTTAGGCTTTGGCGGTCCTTCGGGCGGTGGCTTAGTGGGCCCCGTTTCGGCCCATGAGGATAAAACACCTCGGGCTAGTACCCCCTAGTCCAGGACACCCTCAGTAGCCCCTGAACTTATCTCCAACGCCGGGGACAATCATACTCCTCGGACCATCTTACACTTGACGTCTTTGGCTTGGTAGGCAAGTTCCCTCATAGCTAGTAGTGTTCGGATCTGATGTCCTCAGGATCACTTAACCCGCAAGGTTGCCATAGAAGTGTGACGGTCATTTTTGTCTGACAAATTATATTGAAATGCCACCGCCTAAAAGGCAATTTGGGCTAGTTATAGCAAATCGAATCGCACTTCGAGGCAGTTTCCTCATTGGCACGTCCCATCAAATCAAAGATTGTGCCCCGTTTTTAAAGGGGTACCATCAACATATTTGTTTCAATCGAGAATGTCTTAATGGCACAATGGGTTGGAACGTGGCGATTTGCACGATGTAGTGAGGAGGGGCTTGGTCTTTCACCGTACTATAAAAGCATAGGGGGTAACTTATCTTTTCCCCACGCCTTCATTCTCTACGCCATTACTAGCATCCTCCAAAGCTCCAGCGCCGCAGATCCGCTTTCTAGTTCTTCCTCCGCTCGCACTCCTACCTTTCGCCATGGCCAACAAGGGCAAGTGGGTGGCCTCCAATGTGATGGAGGGCAGCATCTTGGAGCTCAAGTCCGCAAGCTACCCTCCCGAAAGAGTCAATTATCGGGCTCCCGAGCAAGGCCAGGCCATCCCCACTCCCAAGCCAGGGAGATGGTGATTTTCATTCCTGACCTCATCCAAGGTCTGGGGTTCCCCCTTCACCCTTTCGTGAGGGGGCTACTTTTCTTCTACGGCCTAGATTTCCACCATCTAGCCCCGAACTACATCCTACACATCGCCGCCTTCATCACCGTCTACAAGGCGTTCCTCTGCATCGAGCCGCACTTCAGCATATGGCTGAAGATCTTCTGCATCAAGACGAAGAGCAGCGGCTCGCAGCCCGTCGACTGCGGTGGGGCCATGGTGAGCAAGATCCAGAATATCACCTGGCACAAAAGCGTTTTCGTGGAGACCATCAAGGTCTGACAGCGGGAGTGGTTTTACATCACCGAACCGCTTGCCGAAGGCCAGACTGAGCTCCCCATCTTCAAGGCCGGCCCTACGGAGAGGCTAGTCTCCTGGTCAGCGAAAGGCCTCAATTGGAGAAATCCCGAGGAGGTCAAATCGCTCTAGAAGCGGATTGGCTCCATGATTGAAAAGAACATCGTGTTGACGGACGTAATTCAGGTCATGCTCCATCGCCGCAATCTTCCCCTGCAATCCGGGCCACCCCGATGTGGCAATATAGGCCCGAAGACGTCGCTCCAGTGCAGAACTTCTTCTTCATGAGCCTCGACAACATGTGGACGACACTCTTCAAGTCGTACGAAAACACCTCCCCAACGCGGGGGATGATTGTGGCCTCGACGCTGACAACGGTCCATCCAAGGTAAGACAGTCCGTAGGCATTAATCTAGCTTAATAGCTTTCAATCTTTTAAAGTAACTTGACCCCTCTCCTCTCAATCAGCACGGGAGCGCCAAGGCCGAGCAGATAAAGTGCCCGGCGCCGCTGCCAGAAGGGGTCCGGTCCCCTCATCTCGAGGTCTTACTGGCCGAGGAACCCTACATGGTTCCGGTCAAGAAGAAGCCAAAGAGGAAGAGGGAGGGCCTCAGGTCCAGGGGCTCCTCAGACGCCAGGTCCGAGGATAACCGCGCCTCTTCCATTCATAAGGAAGAGGGAAAAGAGGAGGGGAAGGAGGAGGAAGCCGAGGGGGGCTTTGCGTGAGTCCGGACAGCATTCACATTGGACTCTGACACCCCCGGCCCACCGAAAACCCCTCCCAGACCCCGCGCCTCCATTCTCTCATCTTTCTCTACATCTATTTTCTCTCTTGCCTTCTCCGCCGCTCCACCACCACGACCGGCCCGCCACACCCTTGTCGGAACTCGCCGACTCCGTCTCCTCCAACACTACACCCGGGCTCCACGCCGCTTGTCCTCCGTCGCCGGTTATCGCCTCTCCTCTGCTGCACAGGTATCATCTGCCCTACGGTACGCATCATGTCCGGCAAGTGTTCGGTGAAATGCCCATGCCAATTTTCAGGGTGGAAGAGTTAGGCTTTAGCTAATGTGGCACGTGTGTGTGTGACATGTATGGAGTATTATCTTTACAAAAGAACCGAGAACGACGGTTACTTTTTGAAAAGAAAAATCAAATCGTTTTCTTCACTTACTTATGGGTGACATAATGGATAATTTATAGCAACTTTGACGGTATTTTTTTTTATGAACGGCTAGAAGCACTAATCTCACTATTAGCAATAAGGTATAGATCTTCTCTAAAAAGTGTTCCTATTAACCAACATTCTAATGAGGCTAATCTCGGACAATTCGCCCAACAATAGCTCACACAAGCTGTCTGGTAGATTGGATTTGCCGGTACGTGCAGCTCTCTTCCTTTTGTGACCTTGGAGGTTATTTCGTTGTCAATCACCTGTCTCATGATTTATGTACGATAAAGGAATATAACACGGGCACGTTACCATACTGCAGAAGAACAATGTCGACCGGGCCAATGTCTAGAGTTTGAATTGTCTTCTAATAGTACCATTTATAGAGGAGAAAAAAGAGCAAGAAGAACAGTGCTTGATCAAGGCTTCCCTTTTCCTCCTCTTTTGACCTAGGCCCGTCAAAGGCTAGCCAATATCCTTGGAGTTGCAAGACCAAGATAGAACCAAAATGAGTAACACCAAAATTTTACTCCTCTAGAGCGTTTTAGGGATCGGCTAAAGATGTCCTAATAGTAAGGACTGAGGAGCAAAAGGAGCAATGCAAGACCAAGATTGAACAAAGTCGTGCAAATTCTGCTATCATTCAGGCGACAGCGGCACGGGTAACGAGATACAAAATTCAGGATCGCGATAGCCAAGGCGATAAGATGCGTAACAGCCGCTGCCTACCTCTGTGAGACGAGAAAAAAGATGGGCAGCAGCAGCAGCAATACACAAGAGCAACATCAGCGTGGGGAACGAACATGTATGTAGGTTCTTGTAACTATTCACGTGTATATAGTTTCTTATGAGTGCTCCTGGTCCTCGACGGCTTCCGGCGCCTGCTCCTCTCCCTTGGCCGCCTCTGGCTCGTCGGCTTGCTTGGACGAGGCGGGCTTCAGCAGGTTGCTGTAGCTGCCTGTCTCCTTGAACAGCTGCCAGAAGTGGTGCTGACAGTATAGGATCCCGTTGAGGGAGGCGTAGGAGGCGGTCGTCAGGATGCAGCCGCCGTGAGCGCACTTGAAGCAGGTCTTGTGGTAGGGCTCGCCCTCCAAGGTCATCTGCCACGGAATTGAAATTATCAGCCAGGCTTTTGCATATGGAAAACAAGGCAACGGGTGCATGCGTAGTCTGCCGTGTCCTAAGATTACTCATGAAATTTGGGTAGGTTGATCAACGGCTGGAATAATGCAAACAGATATATGCATGTGCATTTTATTGCTACTTGAATTTTGTTAGCCAAAAGTTGGCATTGCCCTGCTACCAAAGTTTCCACTGCTTAATCGCGACCATTTTAATCGTTCAAGAACGGGAGTTCCTTACCTTCTCCAATGGGTACACGGTCTTCTTGCAGGCAGCACACTTGTCCTGAGTTCCACAGAACACAGAGCCATACTTGTTTGGGACCTTAGACTGTAGAAAATAAATAAAAAACGACTTATGAGCTGCAATCTGTGACAAATTGGGAAATAATGATATTGCTGATTGTACTCTACAAAATATTAAATCAGCAGCAAAGGATAACCTATCAGGCTGCAATATACATTTTTTCATAATCATTTCACAGCAAATATAAGTGTGGCCCACAGAATGGCGAGAAAGCAATACCTGCTCATTATTTGCCTTTGCGTTTGAACAAAGAAAAAGAACAAGTACAATGTGATGTGATTTCGGTTGCAATTGCAAACAAAACAACAGTGGGAAGACCAATGAGGACAAACTTACATGTGGGGAAGTTTTTCTTGAAGGTGCCTGTTTCCTTGAAAAGCTGCTCAAAATGAGTCTTGCAGAAAAGAACTCCATCCATGGAGGAGTAGCTGCACATCTAGAAATAGTGCAGTTTACCGTGAGCTCATGCACAAGACATAATTCAGAAGATCACAGAGCAAAGGGCTGTGAGAAACTGATGCACCCGACAACAAACGTCAAGAAGGGGGCATTACCGAAAGAGTGCCTTTGCAATGGCTGCATTTGAAGCAATACTTGTGGTAGGGAACGCCATCCGCAGTAAGGAGGTCAATGAAATGAACGGTCTTGTCACAAGCCTTGCACTTGTCCTGTGTACCATAGAATGTCATCTTGATATTCTTGGTGGTGAAACCTAGCGAAATATGCCACTCAGTTGCGAACAAGAGTTGTCTGGCGCAAGCCTTCTAATGCTATCAAGATAACCTATCTTCGGCTCTCGATCTGCGACCAAATAGAAGCAGATGAAAGCCAAAGAGAGGTTGGACCCAGAAGCAGTGGAAGGCTTTAAATGCAATGCCTGAAACCGGATTTGGAAGAGGCAGAAAGAAAAATAGAAGAGGCTAGGCTCCAACACCAAGCCACAGGAAAAGGTCAGAGATGTGAATAGATGTGCCACGTCATAGTGCTAACTTTGGAGATTACTCCTTGCACGGTTCTAACTTGTGGTTATTCTCCTATACAAAGTGTTTAACTATATTTAGTGTCCAAAGATAACAAAATACTAACAATAATCTAAGACATAGGCAGAAGTATTGCGAAATTAGAAGGCGTTGTTATCTGTCGGTCAAGTTTTTCTTGGACGAAGAAGGTGGTCGATGTTAAATCTATTCTTAGTGCACCCAGAAAGACACACATGCATTCTCAATATACCCAGAAAAACATGCTCGTTTACAGCACATATGATAAATATCAAATAACATGCACTTAAATATACAATGAATAAACGCGATGACCTTGTTTGGCCTTGAACCCGAACAGCTTTTCAGAAGCAAAGAAACGATGAAACAAGAAGCTAATATAAAAATTCAAGGCACAAAAAGAACACTCCTAGAATTATCTAAATGAACAGTTCAGTTACTAGTACCTTTAGTCTATGGACTGGAGAAACAAGACAAATGAAGGTGAAACATGACCAATCCAACAAGGAATCAGGATACCTCTGATCTTCAGTCCCAAGAATTTGTTCTGCAAAAGAGTGATCTGTCAGTCCTGTCTGCTTCAATGCAAAGTAAAGTTACGATGGATGTGCAGGAAAAGTACCAGACAATTAGTCGGTCTATTCTCTATCTTCCAAAAGGGAATGCCGGTATGAAGGGTATTTGGATTTTCCACAATAATTTTTGAAGAATCGAAGCTTGGAAAACATTGTTATTCCAAGTTTGAAAATTTGCAAGGTTGTCCATCTCATATAGTTCACTGTTTGTACACTCCAAAGCAGCGCGAAAATATTTGAACAAAAATGGGCTACAGTGTTGTACAAGCGCCCACATAGGCGGAAACAAAAATGAGGTAGTACAACATGTTTGCGCCTAATCCACATCAGAATAAAAAGGCCTTCAAGTCTCCCATTCTTCAGCCAGGTGATTGTATTGTGGATGCCAACCATAAATAACGATAGGCTCCAGTGTATGGTGGTCTAGTAAACAGACACTTCAATCTTAACCTTGTATTCCAACCAACTTTACTTGAGAAATCTCAAGACATCACCAACGAGATGCAAGGAGAATCAGGTCTTGATCAATCTTAAGACATCACCAACGAGATGCAGGGAGCCAGTAACCAAGACCTGATTCAGTATACAAAAACAAACGTATAAGCATCGAGTAGGAAAGCAGTGCAACTTGCAAGAGAAGAAATACAGATACATAACACATGCTCTTAGTTATGGATTAGCAGAACTGAACAAACATAAAGCAAACCAAAACACCAGTGTAATAAAATGGCAGGTAAATCATGGAATGGCAGAACCAGAGAAAATAAACAAATAAACAAATGAACGTGAATTGAACGGTAGAAGAATAATATATGCCAAAAAGACCGACAATTGCATACATGTGTGAATGAGGGTCAGTAAAGGATAAGTGATAACGAATCCTACAATGCATAGAGAAGGGTAGCTAGTTATGGATGGCTGGGTGAAATATTCCAGTCATCGCATGACATAATGTTGTACTGCTATGAAACATTTCAGAGAACATCATTGAAAACAATCAAATATGCCCAAAAACATTACCTGGCATGAACAAGATTGGTTTTGTCGAGAAGTTTCCCTTAGCCACTTAATTGCTGATGGAAGAGATTCAAAAACTAAACTAGCCCCGCTAGAACTTGTGCCATTTAGACCTGCATTGTTCCCATTGAAGTTCATCAATCATCTTTAACTCAAATGGTCGTGCTGACAGTACAACCCAGTTCAAGAACTAACTGCGACCTTTCTTGCCACGAAGCAAGTCTTCCCAAACTGTTTGGAGAGACAACTGCCATGAAAAATCAATTTGCTCTCTCCCTGGAGGTGGTGATGCATGTGAACCAAGCTTGTTATATTGCGATTGGTTTGGCACAAATAAGGCCTGATCAAAGTGGAGGCCTGGGCAAAATAACTTGTCATTATAGAAGAGCAATGAAAGCATCCACTCAACTTACAGTATGAGTATATTGTTCATTTTGAAAAGTAAGCACAAAGAAAATTATGCCAGTGACTTCAGACAGTCCTCAGCTTGCTGTAGTTCATTCGACCACACAAGCCATTAAGGAAATACAAGACAGATTATCTACATGACATGCAAATGAACAACTTCTCTTTGAAGTTAAAGGCAGGGAATCTGCCCATTTCATTAACTGAAAAAAACAAGGAGTACAAGCTTATTTACGAAAAGCATAGCTAAAATAAAAAAAAGCAAAAAATAAAAAGCGCTAGAATTTTGTTCCCTCCAAATATGCTGAGTAACTACAAAATGAAATAGTTGCATTGTTCAAGATCATCATCGATACATCAGCAAAGAATTATCTTGACGTACCTTTCTGAGCACATGTATCTAGAAGACGTGGAAGCAATATCTGAGGATCTCTTACTGACATGCAATTGAACAGGAGAATCTGAAAGCATCCCACAAGAGAATGTGTGTGTGTGTGTGAGAGAGAGAGAGAGAGAGACCATTTAAACATTGCTTTAATCCGAAAGGCTGCCACTGCAAGGCATAGCATACCTTCTTAGAATTGATACCACTACGAAGCTGCTCCAAAGGACCTGGTTGTGCTGCATCCTTTTTCGTAACATGGGAAAACCACTCTGCGCATATTTCCATACTTTCTGGGCTATGTGCCCCATCCAAATAGAAAACTAAGGGGTAATTGGCGTCCTTACATTCTGAGGTCACTTGTAGATCTGGGACAATCTGTGCTCGGCCTTGCAAACAAGCAATTGATAGCCCTTTGATGAACTGATCTGGTAAGGTGCCCTGCACTCCAAGGTAACATGATAACTGATCCTAACACGTCCTTTTGTGGAAAATAAATAGATGCCAGTTTGGACTACTTACATGATCTTTGACATGTATTCTGTCCAAATGTCCTTGCCTCTCAAGCCAGGTATTAGCCAATGCAACTGCAAGGCCTGCATTCATGTACTGGTGCTCACCATGCAGCCCAAGAGGTTGGTTTTCTAATTGCCGTGGGTCCAAAGGTGGAACTATTCGGATAGAAACCTTTAATGAATTTAAGTTTCATAAATTAACTGGACCAAACTATAGTCATGCTCATTGCAATCAGAATGTGCAAGGCAGAGAGGCGACCAAAAAATGTGTAGCACGGAATAGAACATACACCCAATTCCGAAGCTCTCTGCTTCAGTACAGACATTGTCTCCTCTGGTTGTGGAACTGTATAGGCTGGGACTCCCTTCTGTTTTTTGACAAAAAAAAAGTCATGGAGGTACAAAACAACAGTCAAATTTAGTTGCAGAAGTTGCCAGCTGAAGGAGATAGGAGTAAAGCAAACATGTTACATTCTTCTAAAAAATACGTTAAGAAAAAAAATAGGTTGAGAGAAACCTTCAATATTCCAGCCTTCTCCCCAGCAATTTCTACAAGTGAATTTCCTGCTCAAGCATTGGCAACATGAATGAAACAAGTTTACTACGGATGCAAAGGATTATTTTTTCATTCAGTTTCATGACTAACCAAGAATTTCCATGTGATCGTATCCGAGGGAAGATATCCCACAAACTACAGGTGCTTTTACCTGCAAAAGTTTAAATTTTCACAGCAGTTATGCTCTCCGGTCTTTTAAGTCAAGATGTTGACGATGATCTCAACGGGCTAAAATAGGAAGAAAGATAAGCTTAGAATGCATTCCAACAGATTCTAGATATCTTACAAGTGAACTTAGGTTAAACGAACTACATTACTGTCATTCTGCTATAGTTTGCACTGTGATCTCCGAACAGCCTTTTTGCGGCTAAAGTACATATGCAAGTTTAGTATTAAAATCAGAATCAATGTGACGTATCAAAAGGACCGCATGTGCTGGTGTATGAGCTTTCTTTTTGGTTGGTGATCATGTCATACAGACACTTCATATTAATGTGGACTATTTAACTACAAAATGATCATAGAAATGTCACAAACCACATTTGTTGCATCATATTTCCCTCCCAAACCGACCTCCAGCACAGCGACATCCACCTGCTTAAACACAACAAACAAAATGAGTAGGTTCTAGGAAACCATCATAAATGCAGTTCTGAAAATCGAGAAGTATACCACAGGCTCATCTACCTACAAAATCACGATGCCTTTGAATAAACCTACCTGATAACTGACACTTTCACAGTTCAAATTACCAGTCATATGACACCTGTCAGTAACATAGGCTCCAGACAGTTCGAGTGAAGATGAAAATTATTATGGAGGTGGGTACTGGCAGCCTTTTTAAGTTTTTATAAACAATAAAGCCATTTCCTTTCATAAACATACAAATAATCTGATACACAATGAGCCAATGTCCACAATATTTAGCCTTTAGATGGGGAAAGTCTTCAAAATTCACATACAAGAAAAGGCGCAAACATGTATTTTATCTAGATTCATGGCAAGACTCAAGAGCGAAAGCTTGTCGAGCAATAAGTATTCGAAAAGTATTAACCTGCTCATCTGAAAAAATCTTGAATGCTAGCAGTGCAAGGAACCTAAAGTAGGCTGGCATTGGAATATCATCGCCAGTCTTGACCTGGAACGTAAACCAAATTCACAACATTAATGGGTATTTTAAGGAAGGTATTAAAGTTCATGAAAAGAAATGATGCAGATTCCACTAGTATTTATTTCATATAGTCCTACTTCAACATGATACAGCCGCAATGGCATCATATGAAACAAAACAGGTGATATTTACCTTCAATTTGTTCCAGCACCACCAGAAATACCTAATAAACTTTTCTTCCGAAATGTCCAGCCTGTAACCTCACCAGAAAAAAAGGGCAATAGGTAAGTACAATGATGCATAGTGATAGGATGAATTAAATAAGTCACTCAGCAATAGTAATTCTCTCAAGTCTAATTATAATGAGAAGCAACTAAAGACTTTCATTTTAAAAAATAGCATCACAGCAAAGGGAAAAGTACCCATCAAGCCGAAACCGCTCACGGACATCGATCAAGTGTGGAGAGGTGAAAAGTCCAGTGCGGAAACCACATGATCGAAGAATTGACTCGGCAAATGTGCATGTTGAACCCTGACAGATATAAAAAGCCCAGAGAAGTTAACAGCCGCTCTGCTGCAAAATTTTCTTTGCAAGAATGTCACAAAGGATTACGAAAACAATCAGAAAGTGCTATAGTCTGTTTACATTGTTGGATATCGCTAGGTCATAACCATTATCACAAACAACTAGCAAACACGACACAAATTACAAAATTACAAGCACTTAACTTATCTAGTAACATAACGCACCCCAAGGCAAGTTTGCTTATGTGGCATTTGTTAATGAGGAGAGAGATGTCTGTGGTAACATAATATGTTACCGTAATGTAACGCAACCCAAAGCTAAATGAGTCTACAACCTAATAAATGCAACCTTCTATGATACTTTGCACTATGAAGGTAGTAACATAGACTAGTGTCATATGCATGACACTAGTCTAAGTTACTCCCCACTAAGACTAGCCTAATAAGCAAGGTTTCAGGGAAAGGCTACTTCAGTAATTATGGAAGTTTCTAAAGTAAACTGCTTGACGCCAACTTGTATTACTCTGTGTTTCATGCCAGATGAAGACACGCATAAAAAACAAAGGCAATCCAATGTTTTATTTTTTGAAAAAAAACGGTAGGAGCGCCGTCATTCATTCAGAGGAACAAAGTTTTAAAAGTATATGGGGGAGGGGGCTCGCCGGCTCAGTCACCTCGGCAAGACAAAGAAGCAGGCTGTCTACACGTTGGCTTAAACACTGCAAGACACACCATAATGCAAGATATCCTCTTGAGTGAGGAAAGAAATCCCCTCGGCATCTAAAAACTCATTTCCAAAAATGCATCTGTTCTGCTCCTTTCCAGACATTCGACCAAGCATATACCAGTGTAGCACCTGCGTAGAGTCTTGGATGAAGGACCGAGGATGTGCTCCCACCAGCGTCCAGGGAAGATTGAGACAGAAGCAGAGGGGCGATGTGGTCATCTTGCCAATCCAATGTCTCACGTGGAAACAGAGTTGAAATGCAAACGATGCAGGTAACACTAGTCCATACTGTTGTTACAACTATTGCTGTGCTTGGTCACCAATAAACTAAAACCGCAAGCCTAAACCCATCCAGAACAATTCAAATCTTAACCCAGCAATGACATCCCTAACGCCGCTCCAGCTGCACTCACCTTCCCTTTGGTCCCGGCGACGTGAACCACCTTCAGCCGCGCGATGGGCTCCTCCAGCTCCAGTATCTAGCAAAACAAACCAGACCCAGATCAACAGACCACATATGAATCGAATAGAGCACCGACGCAGCAACACCACCTGCAGGTACTTGGCCATGAGCTCCCACTGGTTGCCGCGGTTGCCGGTGTCCGCGCGCACCTTCTGCTTGATCAGCGACGCCAGGCACCCCAGCACCTCCTCGTACTCCGCCGACCCCGTCGCGGCACCTGCG